>JALJVW010003598.1:0-14904 GCA_024865655.1 Emberiza elegans | reverse complement strand
AAAGAAGCAGCTTTTTCCTGAGTTCTGGGGAACAACCACAGAGTTTTAAAGGCCTTCAAGAAGGTCTGCCAGTCTACATTTCCAAAGGTGTCTTGTTTGTCCCAGCAAAGTGAGGAAATGACAGACTCTGCTGCCACAGACTCTCCCGTGGAGGAACAGAAGCCCTGCAGGTTGCCTTGCAAATGCTGCCCCTGGTGGCTACAGACACCCCTTTTTAGCTGAATGCCTTGACAGGAGCTTTACTAAAGCAGTGGCATCCTAATGCTATTTCTGTTTCAAAAATCAAAAACTCAGTCACTAAAAAGAGCAGGAAGACATACAAACATATGTTACTGCTAAAAACATAGATTAACTTTCTCATCTATTGTATCTGCCCCCCCTCAAATTTTCAGGCTAAAACCCTGAGTTAGCTGGAAAACCTGAGATCCCCGGACATGACCCAACAAGCCCACTGACAGAGGCCTGGCCCAGGAACCACGTCTCAGTAGCTATAACCCTGACCTCAACCTATCCCTTTTCAACCTTTTTGTCACTATCAATGTGGCCTTTTCCCCGGACCCCACCAACACCTCCATTTGGTTATGATTCAATAAATTCAAAGTGGTTGATTTTGAATACTGCAAATCCTCTGTGCCTGTAGTGGTTTATTTTTGCACCTTAAAATCACCTTGCATAAACCCTGTTGTTCACTTGGGACAGGTCGGACACTGCCCCAGGGGCGGTGTTATGTCTTTATACTAAAACTATGTATACAGTGTTGTGTCAACTCAGTACAATTAGTTTCAATAAACCATCACCTGCCTTAGACAGTGAGCTTCTACCTAAACCAATCTCACTTTTGCCAACAAAGGTTTAGAAGATGGAGGCCAAGGAATGAAGGAGAAAGGCAGGACACACCCCTTCCTGTGACTGGCAGCCATGAACCCCATACCAAAAACCCCAAAATCTACTTTTTCCACCCTTTTGATAACTTCTTTCAAAATTCTCAAAACTTGGGTGTTTGTGATCTGGTGGAATAATTCTGGTAGTTTGCTCCATGGGTGCCTTTTGAAAACCACAGGTCATTCTGGGCTCCCCCAAATCCCCTCTCTGAAAGAAGATTGGCAGGGGTGGGAAAGAGGACTAACCAGAGGGATGTCTTTACAATATCATCTTGGTGTATTGTTTGAAGCCGTCCACATTTCTACTTCTGAATTGTCTTACATCAATTGGCTTGTTTTTGGTCTGTGTTACACAAAGAACAGGTAGTTTGAATTTTATACAAAAAAATAATTTTTGCTGACCCAAAAATTTCCACAATGGTGAAAGGTTAAAAATCCAAGGGAGGAACATCCATCCAAAGACCCACTGATTCCCAAGTTTAAAATGCTTTGTTGTAATCTTTTAGATGTTTTTTTGGAATCTATTTTCAATGATCTGCCCACAAACCCACCAGACATCCCTTCAAATTCTTCACATCCGTGAATATGTAAAGCAGCAGATGTATAAACTCACTGTTTTGGCCAGAGTTGCCCAAACCTTTTGTTTTGATGTCTGGGCAAACATTTCCACTGCCTGAGTGTAAAAGAAAAAGCTGAAGCACATTGAACAGCCTGAGAGACCCATATGATCCAATTGAGTCCAGGCCACCTCCAATGCTGCCTGTGGGACCCAATTGCATCTGCAGTTCTCCCAAGTCTTGTCCCATTTACAGGTACATCATCAAACATTTGGACTGTATTGTCCCATTGACTCTGTCTCCTTCATGCCTCTTCATTTCCCGGAAAAATTGTCTCCAATTGGGTGTTAGTCCTGCTTCTTCAATGTCTGCATGAACCACCTTTTCATTTGCAGGACCCTGTGCCAAACCCCAAGCTAAAACCTTGTCCCCTGTGGTAGTTTGTATCCTGGATCTGTCCTGTTTCTGGATTTTTGAACAAAGCTAAAGGATTCTGCCTTAAAAGTTTGATGCCTGGGTAATACTTATTTAAATTGATGTTAAAACATGTTCAGTTGGGTTCTGAAAAATTCATTTTTGAGAATGTTCAATTGAGTTCGTCTTTTTCAAAGGTTCCCAGGAACTGGAAATTTAATGGACATTAATTTTTACCAGCTGGTTAGGCTTTGCAATTAGAAATTGCCTGTCTTTGTGAATTTTTATGGATGGGATGCTGACAATTTTGAAAGCACTAACCATTTCCTTTGCCTGACTTTGTTCATTTGATGCCAAAATGCATGGCTCAACCAACAGGTCAAAATAAAGAGTAATGTCTGGGGCATGGTTAGCTTGTCTGAAGGGGCTTTCCCCATTGCTAAAAACCCACCAAAGGGTTGAGTGTGCCTTAATGAAGAATGAAGTGAATGAAATATTTGTGTTCCCCTTTTAAGAAGCAGTGTTTTCATACAAATAAGGGTGAATATAAGATGTTATTGAATGTTTAGGTTTTTGGCAAAAGTAAACCCTCCAATTGTCTGACCATATCTTCTTCATATGTCTGAATCTGTGATCCTCATTTGCCTGTTGCAGGAACAAACATAACACCTTGTCCAATTGCTGTGGGTTCCACAATCTGTGGTGAACCTTGGACTATTTTTACATCTGAGTCCCATTCTCCTGTGACCGAATTCTGCCACAGGTTTACTGAGCTGTGAATTTTTCCTGAACCATCAGCCCTACTGTTATCCCATCCAATGGTTCCTTACTTATTCTTGGTTTTTTTTTTTTTATAACATGTTTTTTAATTTCATAAATCTGTGACCTGGAAAATGAATCATGGGCTGTTCATATACCTTAACAATGCTACTAACAAGTCTTTTGATTTTTTGTCTGTGACCAGTGCCCAGTCAAAATAATTCTTCTTCAATGGTAAATGAATTGCTGAAAAATTCCTGCCTGACATTGTCAGCAACCTATCCTTGATTCTATGATAATTTGGGATGGGTATCTCCAGGTCCCTTTTCCATCTTTTGAGACTTCTGTAACTTTCTCGAGTTCTTTCTGCTCTTCAGGTGTAAAAGTTCTGGGAGATTTGATGTCATTGTCAAATTTTCCTCTCTCAAAAATATTGAGCCTTTGGGATGTCATTGTTTTTGATCTTCAAGGTTGGTCTCATGGGACAAACTGATTTCTCTGAAAAACTGATGTAGGTCATGCAAATTGTTGATTTTGGAATTGACTTCCCTGTCTTCTGTGGTCTTATTGTTTGTTTGAGATCTTCCACCTAGGTATTTCCATGGTGCGATCTTCTGAATCTTGAAACACTGATTTCCAGTCCTGCCTTCTGCCCTTCTGCAATCACACAGTCATGAGCTTCTTGCAGCTCCTGTTGTGTTGGTACCTTTGCAATTGCTCCTCCCCTGTTGATGCTTGGGACGTAGAATGCAAGTGGAGGAGCATCATCTGGATGGAAATTCCACATGCTGAAGAAAGAGTCCTTGAGATCAGTGATCACAAGTGGCCAATCTGGGAATCACTGAGGTGAAGGAGGTCCCTGTCAAAGCAGTCCCATGTCCTCCCAGACTTCGCTGATCTTCCTGAAGTCATGCAGCAGTCTCCATGAGCCTGAAGTTTTCTTCTGAATGATGAACACTGGAGAATTCCATGGGCATGGTCTCCAGAGGAAAGTCCATTCTGATCAAACACCGGCATGACTTGTTCCACTGCATGTGGTGGCAAGATGAGCTTTGGCTTAAAGGGTGTTCTCTGGAACAGTCAGTGGTGGTCAATAGCTTTGGCTAAGACTGTCAGCTCTTCATCTTGATTTGCAAAATTGATTGAAGGATAAATGGATCAAGTCCAAGGATGCTGCTTCTGTCCTTACCAATTATTAAAAAGTCCTGTCTCTGGGGCAAAGTTCCAGTGACACCAGTAGGTATCACTGCGTGGCTCTCATCATGAAACAACCCAAAGTCCAAATCCTCTTATAGGTCCCGCACAATACTTGGAATTTCTGTGCAGTCCACATCCCTGTGTCTTTTCTCTTTTCTGCTTGTGGAAAGGTCAGTGTTTCCTTGCCCATGCTTTTTGTCAGCATTCTCATGCACCTGACTTTCACATTCTTCACTGAGATCTATCCAAACCCCCACACCTGCTAAAACACAAACAAATCCACGTCCCCACAGGGACTAGACAATTATCTCAAAATCTTGGAAGTAAAGAATGGGTCCTGATATGAAAAATGAAACATTGATCTGTTCTGTTCCAGGTTCCATGCAATACTGCATAGGGAAATACAAGATAACAACAATTAAAAATCAATCAAATAATACACACAACCAATAATACATCTAAAATCAACTATTACAACACTGAACTGTCATCCCAGAGTCTGCGATAGCTGATGAACCTTAAAACAACAGAGAACTGGAGAACTCATGTCCGGATTCATGTTTCTCCAAACTCTCCTTGAAAACAGCTTCAGCTATCATATATGGTCAAATCGCCAAGCCAAAAAGACTTGAATACTTTTGATGCAGAAAACATCTGGGCTGATTTTCAATCATTCCATTTAATTAGAGCTAGAATTTGGCCAGAATTCAAACCCTAATTAATGGATCACTCAATACATTTTTAAAACAAGACTCTTAAAAACAGCAATTATAAATAGGAAACCTTAGGATTAAAGATCAATCAAACCATTGAATAATTGAATCCTTCCAAAACTTCTGTCAGGACAGAAATTCTTCAAACACAGCAAACCTCTTGAATTCTCGGCTGCAATACTCTGTAATAACTGAAGAAATAATATCTGAAGAAAACCACAAAACTGGCAATCTGGATTTAAAAGAAACCCAAAAAACATGAGTAGTCAAAAAATAAAGACAAGATTCTGAAGAGACTCGTGTTCTGCAGATAATCACACAAAGAGATAATGAAGCACATGAAAGCTGGCTGTAAATATTACAACAATACCTTGATAATAATTATTATCATAAATTCTGAGAATTCCCATTTTACAATCAACTTATCAACATGAAATGTTTGAAGGGCTTATGACAACCTTTTAGAAGTATTTATATAGCATTAATAACAATTCTTATCTATCAGTATCACCTATAAAATCCAAAATAACAAAGATCACAAATTTGATATCAACAAAACTCTGAACTATTGAAGAATCAGCCGATGATCCCACACACAGGATCCAATCAACACCTCTCAAATGCTCTGTTTTCAGAGACATCCCAGGCAATTGAATTATTACCAATACTTCTCCCTTTATATACTAGTTTCTCTCCCTGAGAGACATTTTTCACAGTAGAAGATTTCCATTTATATCATATTTGTAATAATGTTGGAACTGAGTTTTCATGATTTTGTATCTTGAGCTCACATTTGAAGGCTGAATATATTTTGAACTTTTTAAATGTCCATGGGATCCCTGATCATCTGGGATCCATCCTCTGGGATGTTGAGGAGTTTTGAACCACTGGGATTGGAAAAAATCAAGAGATCTTGATGGACCGGGACCACCTGGCCCTGCTGCTGTTGTTGGAACCCCCCTAACATTTGAAGCTCTACATGAACACCCTCTGGGAGGGAAATTCCTCATGTTCCCCCCTCTACACCGACGTCACTGTCTCTGTCCCGCTCTGCCTCTGATATCTCATCCCTCGTGTCTGTTTCTGACTCTCCCTCCTCCCCCACGCTGTATCCATGCCCTTCTGCCCGTGCGTACAGCCCTCTGCCCGCGTGTGCCTGCATTCCCGCTGCAATGCGTGCGGGGTCCGCGTCTCACTTCCGGGTTCGGCATCATCATCCCGCGCCCCCTGCGCCTGCCTACAGTGGCTGCTGGAGCCCTGAGCTCCTCCCAGTTTGCCGCCCTGCGTCTGACCTCTAGAAAAAAATTTTTAAAGGTTTTTCCCGGAAATTCCCGACATGTCCCGCCTCCTGCGATTAGAGCTGCTGCAGCGTCTGCTGTCTAGCCGCCAAAAATTGTTGTGCTCACAAAAATCGCATCAAAACCCGTGTTCCCCGCGCCTGTGGCCGCCGCGATTAACGCATGGTTGCCCCGAAGAACTCTCTGCGCGCTCCCGAAAAATCCATCTAGAGCCGTGGCGCCGGTTGAAGCCCAGCCTCCCGCCCCCTGGCCGCCTCTTGCCCGCTTCCCGGGCTGCTGGCTGCTGGGGTTAGCTGCTGGCTGCTGCCCGTTGCCATGGGACCGGAGAACTGTCAAGATACCTCAGGCACCCTCTGCAAAAAACCACGCCCCTTCTCTGCCTGTGCCGTCTGCGGGACTGCCCACTCCCGCCCTGACCGTGCCTTCCCTGCCCTCGTCTCCAATGCAGGCACGGTTTCGGGAATGCCCCTCTCTGCCCACGACCTGCACCTCATTGTCCCGATCCTGTTCTGGCTGCGTGCCAACGTCTGCAACCACCGTGCGTGTTCCCCCTCGGCGATGAATCCGTGCCCTCTGCGAACTGGGGAAAAAACCCTCCCCACTCCGTCTGGGCCCCTGTATCCCAGGCCCCCCAAAGCCCCTTAGTGTCCCCCCTCCCCCACCTGTTTGCCCCCCATAGGTCTGCGACTCCCCTGGGCTGCTCCCATGCCGCCATTTGATGGCAGAATCTGCCCCCACCCTTCCCAGAATATTGACCGCCTGTAAAGGACAGGACTCTCTAAAAGCCAAAACTGCCCCTAACAATTTTTTTTTTTTTTTTTTTCCAGAGATTTTTTCAGAGTGTGTGACTGGCATGCCCTGTAGGGCTGCCCAGATGTTGGGTTGTTCCCGGGAGCATGTACCCCCCATGTTCGCAATTTTGACCTTTCTTACCAAAAGCTGAATCATCTGCAAGGTCAGTCCGGAGTTTGCCCTGGTCCCTGTCCAGCAGCTCGCAGGTGAGGATTTTCCAGGCGCGCTTCTGGTCCTCCTCCTTCTGGGTCGAGCTTTAAGTGAATCTCGGCAGAGGTCGAGATGTTCTTTCTGGATTTTTTCCTTGAGAGTGCCTGTTTTCTTTCCTTCTTGGGCTGGGTTTCAGCAGCTGATGGCTGTGGCGTGGCTGCTTGCCAACTGCCCACCCGGGTGCCCTATTGGAACCCACCCAGGCAACGCCAACTGTCGGGATATTTAGCTTATTAGAGTGACCCCAAGAAAAGTTGGAAAGTCTCTTTTCCCAGCCTGGCACTTGAAGAAGGAGTCAGAGCTCTTAATTTCTCGGTCTCAAGGTTGTTTATTGCATCTTATAGATAAAAATTTTAGATAAAAATTTTTATAGATAAAAAATTTTCTCCTGCCCTGCCGAGGTCCGTCCAGGGGGACAGTCCAGGCACTCTGCCTGCCCCAGGGGTGGTGTTATGTCTTTATACTAAAAACTATGTATACAATGTTTACAATTAGTTTCCAATACCCATCACCTGTGTTAGACAGTGAGCTTCTACTCTAAACCAATCTAAAGTGCCAACATCACAGCAGAAGATGGATGCCAAGAAGAAGGAGGAGAAAGACCACGGGTCACACCTGAATCCTCCATCTTGTCTCCCAAACCCATACTGTACCAAAATCCCAAAATCTACTTTTTCCACCCTGTGATAACAAACCATTTCTACTGAAACTGATTCCTATGTCCCCATATATAGGGTTGGTAATTTGCTCCATGGGGCCAAAATCAAATCCACAGGTGCCTTTGGGCAACATTCCAGGGTCTCTGAGCCCCCCCTGTGGGTCCTGGCCATCCTGGACTGCCAGATGGATGTTCTGGGTTCCCTCAGGTCTCCTCTTAGGTCTTCACAGCTTGGTTTTGGCAGTTTTCCAGCTGAGTCCCCTTCTGGTTGTGCTTGGAAAAGCCTCTGCTGGGACCTGTAACAGTTCATTAGCTGGGCATCTGCAAATTTGGCAATTGTAACAAAGGACTGGCTGGAGAATTTGTATGGGATTCTAATCACAGGTCAATTGCTCAACTCTGGCTGCTCCTGGGCCTTCATGCAGGACAGTCCTTGATTGCCTTCCTGCTTTATGGGTTTAGTTGTTGGGAACATAAAGGCAAGTCCTGGACTCACCTTCCTGAAAGGCTTCTGCCTTTTGGTGGCACTAGCTAAGCCAAGGGTCAGAGTTTCCTCCTGACTGTTTCAAAAAGGCAAGGCCAAATTTCAGAGGGGATGTGCCAAGATTTGTCTTTGAAACCCTTACCAACTGTGAGGAACACCCCTGCTAGTGTAGAACATGTCCCTTGGTCAACAGAGGTCCCCCTTTGAACAGACTGATCCCAGCCCAAACAATACCTGTTCTTCTGAATGTGACACAAGAGTACTGAGGGGAAAAATAAAACACAATCTAAATCAGAGGTGAACCTCCACTGGCCTACAATTCTCCCAGGTCTAATATTCATCAAAACCCAAAAAAAAATTTCAATTCAAAGAAACAACACAAGTAATACCTGTCCAGCACACTTGTAATGATGTGAATAATTTGCTAATACTTTGTTGTGAAGCCTTCAGTTCAACCAGAAGATCCAAGATCAAGATACTGGACATCATGGATGACTTGAAAATTGCAATCAAAACCAGGACATTTAGCAAACTCGGAGTGTTGTTACCCAATCCAAAATCCAGGACTTGCACAACAAAATTCCAAGGGGCAGAATCAACTTTCCAAGAACTTTAACCCCTGAAGCTCATGAGCTGCCCTCAACAAGGAGTCCTCAGCTCTCCAAAGGTTCCAAGCCCATCACTGTAAAAGCCTTTCTTTCTTGCAATTTTAGGAGAAAAAATGCAACTTTGTGGTCTCATTTTCCAGTGGGACCCTTCTGAGACAGATCCTTTGTTGACCAATAAGTGGATTTTTCTCCCTCAGGTTTCCAAAACTATTTTCCAGGAGAGATGAGAGGACCTCCCAGGTCCCTTCACTGTCCAGATTGTTATTTAGCAGATCCTGACCCTCAGTTATCTATTTACCATTGAAAAAGATGATCTTAATTGGGATGTGTCCCTGGTTTGCAGGATGTCACCCCTCTTCCCAGACTGATCCCTGTTCAAAGGCCAGGCCTTCTGCTGTGCTCTGGAAGGACTTTTGAGAGACCTACGTAAGTGGGAGACCTTCAAACACAACTCACTGGCTCTGGAAAACACATCCCATCCCAAGGGTTCCCAGGATGGCCACAAACACAAACAATGGGATCCAGACATTCAAATAGTATTGGATCTCCTCAGATTGTTGAGAGTTCTCTGGCTTTTCAGCTCTTTCCACAGGCAGATCTTAATTTAATCATCAGATTCTGGACATCAGGTACACGTAAATGTAAAAAGAAAACAGGACATTTAACAAGGACCAATTTTAAAAGAACTCCAGGACTGCACTGAGCCAGGTTCTGGGGAACACATCCCACAGCTGGCCCATAGAACCATCCAGCTTTTGTGGACCAGGAGTCCTCAGCAGTGCTGGAAGGTTCCTGACCCCAGGACCCACTGAGGCTCTCCTGGGCCATGGGAGCTGCCTTAGCTGCCAAACATTTTGGCCCCACACAGGTGCCTCTGTTCCTTCAGCCAAACACAAGAGGGTGAGACTCTTCTGCCTTTCAAAAGTCCAGGAGTGGAGAGGGACCTCCCAGGTCCCTTCACTGTCCCTTGGACCATTCAGATCCTGGACCCTCAAAGCCCTGCTCAGCAGCACCTGCCTGCTAATGTAGGACATGTCTGTCACCCTTTAAGTTTTTAAAAAGATTCATTTCTAAGTGGACACATTCTCTGTTGACATTTTTGTTCTTTCTCACACACTTTCTGTAAATAATCATTGTTTTGCATCCCTTTATAGAAGAAGAGAAAGTTGAAAGACTGTTGATTTGTCCAGGGTCATTGGAGAGGTGGCACTGTCACCCTCCAATCCATTGTCACTCCTGGGAAACTATAAATGTTGGAGTCAGAAGATAAATTTCCCTTTTTCTTCACCTTGAGAACAGCGGTGTGCGCTCGTGTGGTTTCATGTCCTATAGTGACATGTGTCCCTGGTCAAAGGAGGTCACCCCTCTGACCAGACTGATCCCACCCCAAAGGCCAGGCCTTCTGCTGTGCTCTGGAAGGGGTTCTGCAGGCAACGTGCCCAGGGGAGAGACCTCCACTGGCCTCACTTCTCCCAGGGATAACATATCCCATCCCAAGGGTTCCCAGGATGGCCACAGACACAAGCAATGGGATCCAGCACACTTACTCAGTTCTTCGAATATCATTTCTACAAAACAGTATGACCGCTGTCTCTACAGATACTGGACATCAGGTGCACATGAAAATAAAATCAAAACCAGGACATTTAGCAAGGACCTTTCCCCAAGGAACTCCAGGACTGCACTGAGCAGGTTCTGGGGCAGAACACATCCCACAGCTGGCCCAGGAGCCATGAGCTGCTGTGGACCAGGAGTCCTCAGCAGTGCTGGAAGGTTCCTGACCCCCAGGACCCACTGAGGCTCTCCTGGGCCAGGGAGCTGCCTCAGCTGCCACAGCACTCAGGCCCCACACAGGTGCCTCAGTCCCTCAGTCACCCACGAGAGCGTGAGACTCTTCTGCCATACACTCCAGGAGTGGAGAGGAACCTCCCAGGTCCCTTCACTGTCCCTTGGCACATTCGGATCCTGACCCTCAAAGCCCTGCTCAGCAGCACCCCTGCTAGTGTAGGACGTGTCCCTGGTCAAAGGAGGTCCTCCCTCTGACCAGACTGATCCCACCCCAAAGGCCAGGCCTTCTGCTGTGCTCTGGAAGGGGTTCTGCAGACACGTGCCCAGGGGAGAGACCTCCACTGGCCTCACTTCTCTCAGGATAACACATCCCATCCCAAGGGTTCCCAGGATGGCCACAGACACAAGCAATGGGATCCAGCACACTTACAGGTATTGCAGAGTATCTTTTCTGCACCTGTCAGAGGCAGATCGTCATCATCATCAGATTCTGGACATCAGGTACACATGAAAATGAAAAAGAAAACAGGGCATTTAACAAGGATCTTTCTCCAAGGAACTCCAGGATTGCACTGAGCAGGTTCTGGGGCAGAACACATCCCACAGCTGGCCCAGGAGCCTGCAGGACGGCCACAGACAAGAGCAATGGGATCCAACACACTTACTGATTGCTTCAAATAGTGCTTCTACACCTTTCTGAGCCAGACAGCCAGCAGCCACAGATACTGGACATCAGGTGCACATGAAAATAAAATCAAAACCAGGACATTTAGCAAGGACCTTTCCCCAAGGAACTCCAGGACTGCACTGAGCAGGTTCTGGGGCAGAACACATCCCACAGCTGGCCCAGGAGCCATGAGCTGCTGTGGACCAGGAGCCCTCAGCAGTGCTGGAAGGTTCCTGACCCCCAGGACCCACTGAGGCTCTCCTGGGCCAGGGAGCTGCCTCAGCTGCCACAGCACTCAGGCACCACACAGGTGCCTCAGTCCCTCAGTCACCCACAAGAGGGTGAGACTCTTCTGCCTCACACTCCAGGAGTGGAGAGGGACCTCCCAGGTCCCTTCACTGTCCCTTGGCACATTCAGATCCTGACCCTCAAAGCCCTGCTCAGCAGCACCCCCTGCTAGTGTAGGATGTGTCCCTGGTCAAAGGAGGTCCCCCCTCTGACCAAACTGATCCCACCCCAAAGGCCAGGCCTTCTGCTGTGCTCTGGAAGGGATTCTGCAGGCAACGTGCCCAGGGGAGAGACCTCCACTGGCCTCACTTCTCTCAGGATAACACATCCCATCCCAAGGGTTCCCAGGATGGCCACAGACAAGAGCAATGGGATCCATGAATCCACACTTACAAATGGACTCAATTTGTCCTCCTTGGTCATGCCTTGTCAGCAGTCACAGTTGCTGGTGCATTGTGTTCATGAAAATCAAAAAGAAAAATAGGACATTTAACAAGGACCTTTCCCCTTAGGTTTTAAGGAATGCATTTCCCAAGGGACACATATATCCTCAGGACTACCACAGACAAGGGTTTTTAATTTACTGATTTTCCATTCCAATGTCCAAACAGAATACAGCTGGACCAAGATATTCCCTTGTTTCATTGTCTCCTGTATCCTTTTCTTTTTGGTCCACTCTGCAATGAAAATAAAAAGAAGAAGAGGAAAATCACTGTGGTTCCACTTAGGATTTAAAAAAGGCATTTAAGATGTTTTTGGGAAACATCCTATCCCATCTTGTCTACCCTGGAGCTCAAACCTCTGATCTACTCTTCATCTTCCTTTTTAAAATAAAGATTTTCCCTTCCATCACTGTCCAAACAGAATACAGCTTTCCAAGATATTCCATTTTCTTCCTTCAGACTCAAATCCTGGAGGTTATCCTTTTCTCTAGGTTCACTCTGCAATGCAAGGGAAAAGAGGGGTAAAATCTCTGTGGTGAAAAATCTCAGCCACAAGAGAAGATAAGGCAGTTGGTAAGATGTTCTGTTGCACTTTTAGCTGGTCCCTAACCCATCTTGTCTGCCCTGGATAAGAACAGTCCTAAGACCTGATTGGTCAAAACACACTATTGATGCACTACATCATCTTCCCATTTTATTGCAATGAGTTAGAACCTGGTGTTTGATTTTTTTTCAGCCATGATTCTTAGGTTCACAAAGAGAAAGGGATTTTCCATTCCCTCAGACTCAAATCAGAATACTTATCCTGACCAGCTATGAAGAAAAAAAATATGATGAAGGACAAGTGACCTTGGCTGGTGTCATTTCCTGGAGCCATCCCAACCAGAGAGTAATTAGCACTGACTCCATGATGCAGAAGGCATGAAAGACACTTTATTATTTGTGTACAGTATTAAGAAATCTACAGTTCCTATAAGAACAGTAGTGGACCTAAGACCTGATTGGTCTTAAGGTGAAAACCTCTCCTCACTATTGGTGCACTATGAATAGTACACCCTAGCAAACCATTTTTATAAACAATGGTTATAGAAAGAGAGATAATAATTGTTTAATTTTTTTTTCTCCAAGAGTCTTAGGTTCAGTTTGTGAGAAATTGTCTCTCTTCATTCTTTGACTGAACTGAGAATATTTACAGGCTGGCTGCCAGACGCCCTGGCAAAGAGGCTCTCACCTGACCCCAGGTCCAACTGGACAGGAGGAAAAAATATGACTGAAGAGCTCACACAGAACCTGGGACATCCTCTCCAGTTGCCACCATGGGCAAACCAGACTTGACTTGGGGACAATTGCTTTGCTTTCTCAGCAATTCCCAATAGAGCAGCAAGCCAGGTAACAAAGACAAAACTGAAAACACCTCACTCCCACTCCCCTCTCCTGAACACACCTGGTGCAGGTGGCTGGGGCAGCTGCAGTGCCACATGCAAGTTGAGCTCCAGGTGGGAGCCCAAGACAAGAGCTTGTGAACGGCCAACAAAGCACCACAAAGGGCACCAAGAGTGGTGGCACCGCTGGGGAAGGGACACCGAGAGACCCAGTAGGAGCTAAGGGCCCGGGAGAAAGAGCCAGACTCGAGCCTTGGGCATGCAGACTGTGAGGGGATAAAAGTGAGGGGCTCCCTTGCTGGGGGAACAGGTCAGGCTGTTCCTGTGTCACTGCACTGGGAATAAATGGCTTTATGGAATCAGACAGCTGAGACTGCTCTGGGGAACCTGGGCTGCAACCAGGGAGGACACAGGGGCTGGGTGTGGGGAGTCCAGCAGGGCCCATTGGGGCACTGCAGCCACTGCTGTGGAGGGGCTCCGGTCCCAGCACTGAACATCTCTGGTGGCTGGAGTGTGATGGCCAGAGAGCCTCGGAAATGGTCAGACTGGGAAGTTTCCTAAATATTCTCTTCTTCATAGCTGGCTGCAGAAAGCAGGGCCCTGCTGACCCTTCCAACAAAGCTGCCTGTCCCTCCTGAGCACATCCATCAGAGCAGCAGGGACGAGGTGAAGGCAGAAACAGGGACTGCTCAGGAGTGAGGAAAGGTCTGCTCAGGGCACAGCTCGCTGCTGTGCTCTGCTCTCCCTCTCCTTCTTGCACTCCATTTCCCTGGGCTGTCTGCTTCTTGTGACTGTTTTCTTTGCTCAGGGCCATGTTCCAGAGGAGGAGGAGGACCTGGACTGAATTAAGGAACCCCTTGCCAAAGCTGCTGCATGTCCAGAAAGCTTTCCTGGTGTTCAAGGAGAGGATAGACCCAGGTGAGGAAAAGAGCTCCACTGAGGATTAGAAATAGACAAATGCCAGCAGGGACCCAAGAGAAGTCACAGCCCCAGGGCCCATGGCTGTCCCACAGGTCTCACTGAAGGTCAGACAGGAAATGCCAGGGTTGATTTTCCAGGATTGAACCTGTTATGAATTTGAACGAGGCCAAACTTTCTCCAGAGAAAGAGGTTCTCGTTTATTAAAATAACTACAAGGAACGGAGTGCCCAGGATAAGCCCAGGCACCCACACAGTGAGCCAAAACCAGCAGAACAGTGCCCTAACCCCAAGAGCACTGGGTTCTCCCCAACAAAAAGAAACAAGCATCTGAAAAGAAGAAGAACCCTGACCCAACTGAACTGCCCCCATTTATAGCCCCCCTTTGGGTCCAGGATTGGTGCTTTTTGGATCCGCCTGATGATTGGTCCATTTCCCAGCTTCTCATTGGTCTTTACCGTCGTTCATTCTGGACCAATCGTTTCTGCAGGGCGTCGAATGATTGGTCAGATCTCGCGTCCAATCCTTCTTCGACCTTGCCTTGCCCCCATCAGACCACTGTTACACCAATCCCTGGACCCTTCTCATACCATATTCTAATAAGCCCCCTTTAACATAATACAATTAATATAACATAATTAATACAATATAATGAAACTCTACCCTAATTTAACTTAACTTTTACCTATAACAAACCCTGCTCCATCTCATCCCACTACCTTTTCCTGTTTTGCTCTGGTCTGAAAGGAGGGAAAGCATATAAATGGCGTAAAACACTCAGAGTTTGAGGGGTTTTCTCCTGAAGGCAGAGCAATAGCATGATGGCTTCTCAAACAGTAACACTGAA
>JALJVW010003595.1:0-19462 GCA_024865655.1 Emberiza elegans | reverse complement strand
CCAGCTGCACACACGCCTGGAGACCCTTTAGCTTTGGTTACAGTGCATTATATACTCTTCTTTGCTGAGCATCTTAACACAGAAGAACCAATCTGTACCTTTACTTTTACCTACAGCCTATTGTAATTCCTATAATTACCGCATTCATGTTACTATTCTTCAGTCACTAAAAGTTGGTACGTTACAGTTCAAGCTAGAAGTTGTTTTTTCAGTTTTCTTGCAGTGGAAAATTCTGAGACCTTTTTTCTATTTGCAACATTGGCAGTCTTGTTTGCATGTGGAATCTTTTTGCTTGGTAAAAACATCTTCTGTTTGGAGTGGGTTTATCCTTTGCTCTAAGCCATAAAAACCCCTTTTAAGTAACATACCCTTGGCCTTAGTTATCCAGTAAGACTGGCTCAGCAATTATTCTATATCAAAACTTGCTTTCATTTCTATTCCTTCTTCAGATTCTACATTCAAAAATCTATCTGCCAAGCACACATATCTGTTAAAGTTTCTTGTCAACCTTTCATCCTTCCCAACACTCTGTGCCACCCCATCCCCCTTTTCCTGAGGGCAGAACAAGGGACAGAATCCATCCAGAGGTGACAGGGGAGCGCTGCTGTCCTCTCTCCGTCCTATGTCCTCCTTCCCCCCCATCTTTCCATGTCCCCTGTGGCAGACATCTTTCGTGAAAAATCCTTTCTTAGGATTTCTTTCTTCTGAGAGCTTCTTCCTTCTATCTCTTTGTAGTACAGTCTTGATGTAATATATATATAGTATAATGAATCAAGCCTTCTGATTGTGGAGTCAAGATTCTCGTCTCCTCTTCATCCTCAAAACCCTGCTTCCCAAAGTGACAATAACTGGTGACCCCTAACTGAAGAATGAACAACTGGACCTTCGACTGAGGAGGACATTTCTCACTTGGTGAGATCCCCAGAGGAGCATTTGCTACATTTGGGTAAATCCCAGGTATGTGGCATTGATGGTTGCTTCACGAGCGACCACAGACGTGCATTCTAGCCAGGAGCTGAAGAACTGAAGATCCTGATTTGGACAGAGTTCACAGCAAGGCTGACCACAAAGAGAACTTTCTGTAAAGCCTCCAGGATGACGTCTGGAAAGCCTACCAGGACCATGCAGATGGCCAGAGAGTGTTGGACACTGTGTAAAGGTACTGTGGGTTTTTCCCCTCCTGAAAATGTGGCCCGTCGTAATTTGTGGCTGCTTATGTGGAGGATTTCTCCTTTGGGGATGAGGTTCATTTGTCCCTTCAGAGGAGAAACTTTGACACCCTCTGGCAAAAAATGGGGTCAAGAGGATGAAATTCTCCTGATGGAGACAGATTTCTATGAGTTTTTTCAATGGGCAAAGCTCTTTGGGTTTTTTACTAATGTGCTCTATGCTCTCGACCTCTTCATATGGGAGTGCATGGACTCCATTTTCCAATTCTGTTTGGACTCCAGTGTGTTTATCCAGCTTTCAGGCTGCTTTTTCAAGTCTTGAAACGGAGAGCAGCTGTTTTTCCCTGGATTGCTCACTGCAGGGGGAATGCCCCGTTCCCCTCGGTTTCCCCTTGGAGACAACCCTTTGGAGAGGGATGTTTCTGTTTGCCAGGCCCGCAAACCACAGCGTGGAAGAATTTTATCCTGAGCCGAAAAAAAGTTTTCTCTGCATCTTGTGCATGCCCAGATTGGAGCCGTTTTTTTCCCGCCCCGTTCCTCTCAGGGATGGGAGCCACCTCTGGCAGCCCTAATGATTTAAAATGTTGGCCTCTCAGGGCCCTGCCCGCTCAAATGTTTTGGCGGCACCGTCCCTGAGACCCCGCCTGCCGGGCCTTAACATTTGCCTTCTGGACCCGCCCGCCGCCGCCACACCCAGGATGTCCCACCTCCAGCTCTGCTGGCTTCTGCACTCTGTGTTGGAGAAAACGGGAAACACCAATCCCTAAGCTGTGCTGATGTCGTATGGTCAACAGCGATCCACCAATGCCTCCTCCCTTGCCCATGCCGATCCGAAAAGTTTCTCCGCCTGCAAAGTCCTCTTTTTGAAAAGAGAGCTATAGCAAACAAATGAGCCCGCCCGGCTCAGGATGCTGGACAAACAAATATGCCCGCCAGCCCCTCCCGTAGAGGCAGAGCTCAGACATTATTTTTCCGCCCCCCTGGCAGCAACCATTTGTTTCATCCAGCGAGACTTCCCCGAGGTTCTTGGGCTGTCCTGGGCTGCCCCCTGCGGGCGGAGCTGGGACAGGGAAAGGGCGTCAGCCTCTCCTTGTGGGGGGGCATGGCCGTTCAGCTGGCTTGGGTGCAGCCAGGCTGCCTGTTTTAAGATCAAAATTTGCGGGCTTGGGGCTGTTCGATCAGGGTTTCCTCTTGGGGGCCTCTGCGTTCTCTGATGCCCCTCAATCCCGGTGGTGGGGGCAGGTGGGCCCCGAAAAAATGCCTTTGGTCCCAGCCCGGAGGTATTTTTAGGTTCTACCAGGAGGCAGATGGGAGCACCACCGTTTGCATTTGCATTGCAGAGGGCACAGCCAAAAGCGATCGTGGCTGGCTTGCTGTGGCAAACACACATGATGGGCATTCCTGCCACAGCTTCTGTTCCCTCACTGCTGGCAAGCCGCAGTGATTTTGGGGACAGGAAACGTTTGGCCACCCATTCTGCCATTCCATCGGAAGTGTGGTGCCAGGCTGTGGGAATGCAGAGCCTGCCTGGCAGCCTGGGCCTGGGCTGTTTGGTTTGGTTCGTCGGGCCAGGGCCACCGCCCGGCCTCCTGCTGGATTTGGGGGTTCTGCTTCCCCCTTCTGGGCCTGGGCCACCGTTTTGTGGGCCAGGTCTGGGGTTCCTGATCCTTCCACATGGGCCAGGGCCCCCCAGGGCCTCTCTCTGGCCCCTTTGCATTGCTGCCGCTCTTTTTGACTAAACAAACAAACAAAAAAAATTTTTTTTGAATTCAATCAAAGAGAGTAAAAGAGCTGGCAGCAGCTCAGAAACATTGAAGAGCCAAAAATTAGCTTCAGCCCAAGTTGTTCAATAAAGGGCTGTGGCAAGACATTCTAGAAATCTTCTCAAGATTGTTTGAAATTGTTTGATAACTATATAACTATTGATAGATTTTTCTTCAGCAATTTGTTGTTTCAGGAGTCTGCAAGCCTGTCTCAGGAACAAAAGGATCTTCCAGAGATGGCAAAGAAGAACATCTTCAGTCCATGGACTTTTCCTGAAACTCAGCTGCTTGGACTTGAATTTCTTTGCATTGCTTTTTGCATTTTCTTATATTATAAGATTGTTGTAGTGATTTGATAGAATCTTATGTTCTACAGATGAAGAACTTCCCTCTTCATTCCACACCAGCACTTGATTGAGATTTGGATTGGCAAAAGATAACTTGTCAGGTGTTTGTGCTTTCCTCTGCACGGGCCCAGCAGAGAAAATTACAAACACTTTTCTTTTTAATTTAATTAATTAAAAGGGTGAGATGTTGCAGACATCTTTCATGAAAAATCCTTTCTTAGGATTTCTTTCTTCTGAGAGCTGCAGTTTCAGCCACAAATGTAAACAATTCTAAAATCTGAAGGCATCTGTGAATAGTCATCTTTCATTCTATAACCCATTTTTTATCATTCTTCCTGATCCAGGTGGACCTGATTGGTTAAGATTTTCCCTACATTTCACATGATTGGTCTTCCTAAACCAATTGTCACAAACACCACCTGTCACTGTTGAGGTTGTTCAGAATTCCTCATCTCCAGCTCCCTGATATTTCCCAGATGGATCCATGGGAAATCTTACCAACACCACCTGGATTGTGTATCCACACCTGATGTTTCCCAGGAAGGTGACGGCGTGCATCCACACCTACCCGGGACCTCCCTCTAGAAATGGCGCTTACCACGCTGTTTAAGGTTCCCCTTTTTCCTGCCTAAGTCCTTCTTTTCCTGTCCCCAACCTCCCCTTCCCCCCTGCTGTTGGAACCCAGGGCACAGGGAATGTCTCCCTGCCTGTCCTGAGAAGTCCTGATCCCCAGGAGAACACTGCTTTTAACCTTTGTCCATGGAGAAAGCTTCCAAGACTTTGGGATGAACTGGAATCTACAAGTGTGTGAAATAGATAGTAGTGTAGTTTATCACAGGGTGAAAAACAGAGCTTTGGGATTTTAGCATGAGGGTGGATAGAAGACAAGATGGAGGATTTTGGGTATTGTCTGATCTCCTTGTCCTTCATCTACTCCATTTTCTGCTGTGTTGGGAGCACAGGGTGATTGGTTGGAAAGAGCTGCAATGCAGGTGCTGAGTGGCAGACAAAGAATTACTTACTGGTAGAAATAAAATGCGTTCAAGAGTTAATTGGACAAAATCATTTTAAAAGACCTTGAACCTGTGTGTCTTGTGACTTTTGGTGCCTTCTCTTTGTACGCTAAGTCTGGTGTGCAGCCGGCATGCTGAACTGTTGATAAGAGGAAAAATAAACAACAACCTAAAGACCGAAAAAACCAAAAGTCCCGTTCGTTTCTCAGTCCTGGCACAGAACCCTTTAGGGGTGTCCCCCTCAGGGGATACTCGGGGGGTTTCACACCTCCCTCCCTCCCTCCCCCCTTCCTGCCCCGCTGCTCAGTCCCATCCAAGCCCTGCGCCCGGGGCCCTCGCCGCTTCACAAAAGGACACAAAATTAACCCCAAATCCACCCAAAATTACCCCAGAACCCGTCCTGAGGGGCTCTGGGGGAAATTTGAGGGAGGTTTTGAGGGGATTTTGGGGGTTTTTGGCTGGGTTTGAATCCTTCATCTACTTGGGCATCCACAAGGTACCAAAATCACCCAAAATTTCTTCCAAATTAACCCCAAGTCCACCCAAAATCTGTCTCCAGGGGGTTGGGGAAATTTGAGGGTTTTGGGGAGATTTGGAGGATTTTGGCTGGGTTTGAATCCTACGCCAAATTTGGTGTCTGGGAGGTACCAAAACCCCCAAATCCACCTAAAATTACCTGAAATTAACCAAAAATTCATCCTGAGGGGGTTGGGGAGGTTTGGGGGTTTTGAGGGACTTGGGGTTTTGGGGGATTTTAGGGGATTTTTTGGCAGTCATCATCATCCAAAACACAACACCCCATGCCAAAGCCAAGACCAAACCCTAAGGACTAGGGATAAGGACTAAGGACTGTGCCCCCTCGTGAAGAGGAGATCAAAGAACTGCACCCCTTCTGGGGAGGAGATCAAAAGCCAGAGGAGACTGAGCTATTAACTCATTAAGTAAAAATGTATTCATTTAATTAAGTATCATCATTTCTGTGACTTTATCCTTTGTGATTAAGTCTCAAATGCTTTTCTATTCCTTGTTAATTTAGCTAAATAATATTCATTTTGGTTTTGTAAACTATTTAGTCATATTCCTGATGTTATAAATGAGGTCCCATATGTCTAATTTAATAAACCACAAACTTAAAATTTAGCAGCAGTTTTCATTGAGATAAAATAATACAATCAAATAGAATCCAGTAATTACAAAAAGAAATTTGGCAGTGGTTCGGATAAAGCATAAGCAAAACCGATTGATCAGGGGTACAGGGAGGCCTTCCCACCCTGCCTCACGTGCAAAAGGCAAAAGGATCCAAACACAACTTATACACTGTGTGCTAATACATATTCATCAATATTTTCCTGTAAAAATCTCCTCCTATTTCTGATTCTTGAAATCTACATCACCACAGCACACAGCGCATGCTCCTGCTGTGGCTAAGGGGGCTTCTGGCTCTTTGGTGCTCTTCTGGGAGGAAGGCTGACAGTCTTCCTCGCTGTCTCTGAATAACCTGGCAGGTTGTGCCTGTGCCCCAAGTCCTGTGTTATGTAAGTAAGCACTATGTTCCAATTAAGCCTCATTATTTTATAGATAAGAACAGTATTTTAGACTCCCTGTCTGGAATTGTCCCAACGTTATTCATGTCAAGGCCGATCCTGTCCTGGGAGTTGTCCTAACTTTGTCTTGATGCCAATTCTGACCTGAGAGTCTTCCTAAATTTTGTTCATCAAAGCCAATCTCCTGTATCCTGTTTCCCACATGTATCATCTACAAAGAAACCCATCTGCTTCATAAGATTAATCACATATACCTTTCCAATTATTTTCCAAAAATATTGAAATAATGACAATTTTGTTAGCACGAACCACATCCATTTATCACAGGAGGCCAAAAGCTTGGAAAGGGATGAAGCATTCCAATGATGATGATGACAAAAAAAACCCCAATTTATTTTTGACAGCAAATGAACACCGGCCGCCCTCCAGCCCTCCCAGCCTGGCAGGCCGAGCGGGGCCGTTCCCATGGCATGAGGTGCTGGCAGCCTGCGGAGAGAAACCAGAGAGCCACGGTCAGTCGCAGCAGGCTCCTGTCCCCCTGTCCCGCCATGGCTGTGCCCGGGCCAGGCTGCTGGCTGTGCTCAGAGCCCAAACCTCCCGACCCATTCTCTGTTTTTAGAGAAGGGCAGCATGGCAGGCCACGTTCCACCTCCTCTGCTTAATCACGGCACAGCAACCTCCTCAGCAGCTGCAGGAGCGGGATGCCCGTGTGCCCACTGCCGCCTGCCCGGGGCCCTTCTGCCAGCCGAGCTGTGGAGCCGGGTGCCCACCTCTGGAGAGCTGCTGCCAGGAGAGGAGCCGATCCTGCACCAGGTCCTCGTCCTTCTGGAAAGGGCTGTCCCCGCAGACCGTGGCCCCTGGGGTAGCGCTGGCACTGAACACACTCCATGGACGCTACAGGCGCTTCCCTGTCCGGTCCGGGCACCAGGTGGAATCCTCCTGGGAAAAACAAAGAACAAATGCATGAAAGTCAATTCAAAACGAGATCTGAAAGCAAGAAAAAGCACAAAGCCTGTCACCGTTTCACAGGCCTGAGGAGGGTCTGACCACTCCATGCGAGAATTAAACCTGTCCACGGGCGGGGAAAATCCCCACCTTTCCCATCTGTAAATGCACCCCTTCCTCAAGGGCCTGCAGAGCAGACCAGCTGGGGCACAGCTTCGGACCCCGTCCCCCTCTGCTGCCCCCCATGCACATGGATGGATGCTTTTGTTAGGCTGGCTGCCCCCGCCTCAGCCCATGCCAGGCTGGCTGGCAGAAGCTGTCAGCAAGGCCAGGAGCCAGCTCCCCTTCCACAACATTCATCTCCTGTCCTGCCAAAACCAGCTTGGCAGCCGGCAGAAAAATTAATATTCCCCAGCGCCGCCGAGTGGGGAACCTCTGGCGCGTGGCCAGGCCGAGCCCTGCCGTGCCTGGAAGCACCAGCATCCCCCCGCCCCTGTGTCGGCTGGGGACTCATCTTGATTCCATCGGGGCCCAGAGCCTGTCCTCCAGGCAGGGGCCGCAGCCAAAGCCAATGGGCTCTGCCCCGCCAGCGGTCAGCTCCAGGATGGTGTTCCCAGCTCCATGTCGTGCTCCAGAAGAACACGCCAGCTGTGCCTCGGCTTGCGGGGACATCACGATGCCATTGAGCTGCAGGGGGACGTTTCCCCTGTCCCAGTCCGTGGCACCTTCACCGCACTGCCACCACTTCTCCAATGGGACGAGCAGCACGGAGCCGCTCCCTCCACAGCTCGTGGGGACCAGAGGAAGCATCTCCTTGGCTGCGCTCTCTCCTCCGCGCCGCGGCCGCAAGGAAATGCTCCGGGGTTTTCTTCCAGCACCACGAGACGCGTGCTGCTGCTACTTGCTGGGCTCCTGGATCCTACTGTGCACAGGGATGCATCTCTGTGTTGCAGACATCTTTTGTGAAAAATCCTTCCTTTAGGATTTTTCCCTCCTGAGAAACCGAGAGGCCTCAGAGACAAGATGTAAACAATTGTTATCTGCTGCTGTGGAATGCAACAGGTGCATCTGTGATTGGCCCATCTCTGATGTTTATAGTTGATGGCCAATCACGGACTTCAGCTGTCCCGGACAGAGCCCAGGATAGCTGCTTTGTTATCATTCTTGCTATTCTATTCTTAGCTAGCCTTCTGAGAACTTCTTCCTTCTATCTCTTTGTAGTATAGTCTTAATGTAATATATATATATAATAAATCAAACCTTCTAATTATAGAGTCAAGATTCTCGTCTCCTCTTCCCTAAGGGACAATAACTCCTTCCTGCTTCCCTAAGGGACAATAACTGGTGACCCCCGACTGAAGAATGAACAATTGGACCTTCGACTGAGGAGGACATTTCTCACTTGGTGAGACCACCAGAGGAGCATTTGCTACATTTGGGTAAATCCCGGGTATGTGGCATTGATGGTTGCTTCACGAGCGACCACAGAAGTGGTTTCTAGCCGGGAGCTGAAGAACTGAAGATCCTGATTTGGACAGAGTTCACAGCAAGGCTGACCACAAAGAGAACTTTCTGTAAAGCCTCCAGGATGACGTCTGGAAAGCCTACCAGGACCATGCAGATGGCCAGAGAGTGTTGGACACTGTGTAAAGGTACTGTGGGTTTTTCCCCTCCTGAAAATGTGGCCCGTCGTAATTTGTGGCTGCTTATGTGGAGGATTTCTCCCTTGGGGGATGAGGTTCATTTGTCCCCTTCAGAGGAGAAACTTATTGCCCTCTGGCAAAAATGGGGTCAAGAGGATGAAATTCTCCTGATGGAGACAGATTTCTATGAGTTTTTTCAATGGGCAAAGCTCTTTGGGTTTTTTACTAATGTGCTCTATGCTCTCGACCTGTTCGTATGGGAGTGCATGGACTCTATTTTCCAATTCTGTTTTGAGCGTGGGTTTGGATGCCCTAAGGTTTATCCAGCTTTCAGGCTACTTTTTCAAGTCTTGAAACGGAGAGCAGCTGTTTTTCCCTGGATTGCTCACTGCAGGGGGAATGCTCCATTCCCCCCGGTTCCCTCCGGGAGACCACCCTTTGGAGGGGGACGATTGCCTGCTTCTCAGCCCCCCCAAACCACGGCGGGGGGGGGAAATTTCGTCCCGAGACGAAAAAGTTTTTTCTCTGCGTCTTCGGAGCATGCTCAGATGAAGTTTTTTTCCTCCCCCCGTTCCTCTCCAAGGCATGAGGAGCCGCCTCTGGCAGCCCTGCCGGCACCGCCCCGGCCGGCCTCTTGGGCACCGGTCCCTGAGACCCCGCCTGCCAGGCCCGTGGGGCCGCCTCCCGAACCCGCCCCGCCACCGCCTGCCTGGGATGTTCTGCCCGTGGTTCCACCGGCTTCTGCACCGCCTGCACCGCCGCCTTCCACGCTGACTCCGCTGCTTCCTGCGACTGTGCCAATGTCGCTAGGCAAAAACGATCCTCTGCCGCCTCCTCCCTCGCCCGTGCCGGCTTCTCCGCTGCCTGTGATGAGGCCGCGGGTTTCTGCGCCTGCATCTCCGCAGCCAACCCCAGAGCCAGGGGCAGACGACGCTGGCGACTCCACCGTTCCACCGCCTCCTGCCGAGCCTGCCCTGGTTCAGGATGCTGCTGACACCGACGCTGAGCCCACCCCGGCTGCGGCAGCATCACCATCACCCCCTGCTTCCGGCGAGACTTCCCCCCCAAGCTCTTCGGGCGGTCCTGGGGCTGCCCCTGCGGGCGGAGCTGGGACAGGGGAAGAGGGCGTCAGCCTCTCCTTTTGTGGGGGGGCATGGCCCGCCAGCTGGCTGTGGGTGCAGCCCGGCTGCCTGTTTTTAAGATCGGAGTTCTTGCGGGCTTGGGGGCTGTTCGATCAGGGGTTTCCCCTTGGGAGGTGCGCGTCTCTCTGATGCCCCTCGCACGGCCCAGCGGCGGGGGGCAGGTGGGTACCGAAAGTTCTGCCTTTGGTCCCCAGCCCGAAGGGGGTGGGGGTGGTACCGGGAGGCAGATGGGAGCACCACTGTTTGCATTTGCATTGCAGAGGGCACAGCCAAAAGCAATCATCACTTATCTGCTGTGGGGGACAAACATGCCTAGACCTGAGATGGGGATTCCTGGCACAGCTTCTGTTCCCCCACTGCTGGCAAGCCTCAGTGATTCTGGGGACAGGAAATGTTTGGTCACCCGTTCTGCCATTCCCTTGGCAGTGTGGTGCCAGGCTGTGGGAAAGCAGGGCCCGCCTGGCGGGCTGGGCCTGGGCTGTTTGGCTTGGCTGCTGGGGCCAGGGCCACCGCCTGGCCTCCTGCTGGATTTGGGGGTTCTGCTTCCCCCTTCTGGGCCTGGGCCACCGTTTTGTGGGCCAGGTCTGGGGTTTCTGATCCTTCCACATGGGCCAGGGCCCCCCAGGGCCTCTCTCTGGCCCCTTTGAGTTGATGCTGCTGTTTCTGACTAAACAAACAAACAAACAAACAAACAAATTTTTTTGAATTAAATAAAAAAGAGTGAAAAGCTGGCAGCAGCTCAAAAGCATTGAAGAGCCAAAAATTAGCTTCAACCCAAGTTGTTCAATAAAGGGTTGTGGCAAGACTTTCTAGAAATCTTCTCAAGATTGTTTGAAATTGTTTGATAACTATATAACTATTGATGGTTTGGTCTTCAGTAGTTTGTTGTTTCAGGAGTCTGCAAGCCTGTCTCAGGAACAAAAGGATCTTCCAGAGATGGCAAAGAAGAACATCTTCAGTCCATGGACTTTTCCTGAAACTCAGCTGCTTGGACTTGAATTTCTTTGCATTGCTTTTTGCATTTTCTTATTTTATAAGATTGTTGTAGTGATTTGATAGAATCTTATGTTGTACAGGTGAAGAGATTCCCTGTTCATTCCACACCAGCACTTGATTGAGATTTGGATTGGCAAAAGATAACTTGTCAGGTGTTTGTGCTTTCCTCTGCACGGGCCCAGCAGAGAAAATTACAAACACTTTTCTTTTTAATTTAATTAATTAAAAGGGTGAGATGTTGCAGACATCTTTCATGAAAAATCCTTCCTTTAGGATTTTTCCCTCCTGAGAAACCGAGAGGCCTCAGAGACAAGATGTAAACAATTGTTATCTGCTGCTGTGGAATGCAACAGGTGCATCTGTGATTGGCCCATCTCTGATGTTTATAGTTGATGGCCAATCAAGGACTTCAGCTGTCCCGGACAGTGCCCAGGATAGCTGCTTTGTTATCATTCTTGCTATTCTATTCTTAGCTAGCCTTCTGAGAACTTCTTCCTTCTATCTCTTTGTACTATAGTCTTAATGTAATATATATATATAATAAATCAAACCTTCTAATTATGGAGTCAAGATTCTCGTCTCCTCTTCATTCTCAAAACCCTGCTTCTCTAAGAAACAATATCTCTGCTGTCTCCTGGGCCAGGCAGGGCTCCCGCAGCCAAGAATGCTCAAAAAGGTCCTCCAGTGATGGCCTGTCTGTGGGGTCCATGCATAAACACCACCTGATGAAGTGCTGACACTCTGCGGAGAGAAACCAGAAACTGCCGCTCAGCGGGACAAGGGTCCTGTTGGTGCTGTGCCACATTCCACAGTGCTCAGGCCACACCAGGAAGGCTCACAGCTGCACCTAAAAGCTTCCTATCGATCCTCTCTTGTGGAGGACACCAGCACAGAGGCACAGGTGCCACCTCCTCCAGCTAAGCCCAGGAGATCCACCTCCTCACCAGCTGCAAGAGCAGGACACTTATGTGCCTTGAAGGCGCATCCCCACCTTGAGACACCCAGGGAGGGAAGAAGAGCTGGCCCCGGACGATGTCCTCATTGCTGTGGAAAGGAAGGTGCCCGCAGACCAGCTCATAGAGCAGGATGCCCAGGGACCAGATGGTGGCTGGCTGGCCATGGTAGCAGCCAAAGAGGATCCACTCCGGTGGGCTGTACTCTGGCGTTCCTATGGGACATGGGCACAGCTCATCAGGCCCATGCTGCTCCCTCCCTCCCAGCCAGCTCCTGTTCCACAACAGCCAGCCCCTGCCCTGCCAAAAAGCAACTTGGCTGCAGCTGGCTGAAGAAGGATTCCCCCTCCTTCCTTCCCTCCCTCTTCCCCTCTGCCAGCCAAGGGGGAACCTCTGCTGCCCGGCTGGGCCCCGGCTTTGGGCTCACCTGACATCCGGGTGTAGAACGTGTCCTGGAGGATCGTGCCGCAGCCGAAGTCGATGAGCTTCGCCTCGCCCGTGGCCAGGTCGACGAGGACGTTCTTGGCCTTGATGTGGCGGTGCAGGACGCCGCGGCTGCTGCAGCGCCGCACAGCCTCCAGCACCTGGCGGAACAGCCCCCGCGCCACGGGCTCCGTCAGGAACCGCCGCTCGTGCAGGAAGTACCAGAGGTCCTGACAGCGCTGCGGACGCTCCATGAGCAGCGCAAAGCCCTCGGGCACCTCGAACCAGTCCAGGAGCCGCACGACGCCGCGGAAGCCAGGGCGCGACACCTTCCACAGCAGCGCCAGCTCCAGGGGCACAAGGGCGCCCTTGCGCTGCGGGGGGACCGCGATGCCGTCAGCGGGGCCGATGCTGCGCCGCCTCGGGCAGCCCCTGCCTGGCCCCGCCGCGGCTCGCCATGGCCCGGCCCGGGGCGCTGCGCGGCCCCCGCTCACTCCACGCCCGCTGCCCTCGCAGTGCTCCGGCTGCCGCCCTGCCGGGCCTCGCCTCAGCCCCGCCCGGCACGCCCCGCCGGCTCCTCCCGCTGGCCCCGCTCACTCACCAGCCGCGCCCACTCCGAGATGCGCTCCCGGGACACTCGCTTGATGGCCACCTGCGAGCCAAGGCCAGCGGCGGGCTGAGCTCGCTGCCCGCCGCCTGCCGCCCCCCGAGCCCTCCCCCGGCCCGTCTCTTACTGGGGCGCCGTCGGCCGGCAGGTCCCAGGAGTAAACGCTGCCGCAGCCGCCGCTGCCAGCAGCGGGCCCTCCCGGTAGAGCTGCTCAGGGAGGCTTCTCCGCCCGTGCGGGCGGCACCGCTCCCGCTCTCCTCCCCACCCGCTGCCCGGGCCTGCTTGCCGAGCTGCCCTGGGCACCGGCGGAGGCTCGAACGACGAGCGACGGAGCTCGGAGCGGGGAAGCTCCCGGGGACAGGGGCTGGGGGCGCCAGGCGGCAGCGGGGCGGCTGTGGGCGGAACCGCGGCTGGGGCTTCGTTCGGTGCCAGGGCCTCGACCGGGGCTGGGCCAGAGCCCGCGCCAGGCGCAGCCAAAAGACCACGCTGCTCCGCCAGCACCAGAGCGAGCGGCTCTGCCAGCAGTGCCACAGCCAGCACGGAGAGAGCCTGACCCAGGCGGAACCACGGCGGGCCGGGCAGGGACGGGCACGGGGTGGCCCCGCCGAGGGGCGCCTTGCGGGACGCGGCATCAGCCGGGCTGGGTGAGGCGGAACAGGGACAGCACGGGATGGGACAGGACGGGACGGGACGGGAGTAGAGAGAGGGAGAGGGAGAAGGGGATGCGGAGCGAGTGAAAAGTCGAGTGGAAAACCGATCGAGAGAAGCGCTGCTGCTGCTGCTGCTGCTGCTGCTGCTGCTGTGGAGCCGCCGGAGCTCGCGGCCGTTCCTCCGTTGCCCCCGCGAACCCAGCGGAGGAGCCGCCGCGCGCCCCAAAGAACGAAAGAGAGAAACAAACAAATCACACCCCAAAGTCATTCCTATTAGAGAAGTAACCAAACAAAACAATGTAGCAATAAAGAAGAGTGTTGGCTTGTGGCTTCTTTCTTCTTTGCATGAGACGAAGCATTTCATGGGGAAGAATTGCCTCTTCTGACAATTTTTTCCTAGTGGACAGGAGCAGAGCATTTAATTTTCAAGTAGAAAAGGGAAATCCTGTCAGTAATGTCATCTCTTTTCATCCTCTATTGACAGAGTTGCAGGCTGCCAAAAGACATGGTCTGCAGTGTGGAACTTGGGGCCAAGTTTCTTTTTCTGACAGAGGATGAGGAGGGGAAGTATCCTAGAATCATGGAGTTGTGGCATGGTTTGGCTTGGAAGGGATCTGAAAATCCCATGGCTGCAACCCCCCTGCAGTGGCTGGGGACCCCTTGCACTGGACCGGCTTGTCTAGAGCTCGATGCAGCCTGGCCTTGAACACTGTCAGGGACAGGACATGCACACCTTCTCTGGGCAAACTGTTCCAGGAGAGCCTTTATTCTGAATCCCTACCTAAACCTCATCTCTCTCCATTTGGATCCATTCTCCCTTGTCCTGTCCCTGCCTGCCCTGGTACAAAGTCCCTGTCCAGCTTTCTTGGAGGTTGCCCTCAGGTACTGGAAGGCCACAGCTCGATCAAGGCTGGGTCTCTTTCCCAGGCTGAAGAAGGCGAGCTGTGTCAGCCTTTCCTTGCAGGAGAGGAGCTGCAGCCCTGGCACCATCTGGGTGTCCCTGCTGGGCCCTGCTGCAGCGTGTCCCTGTCCTTGCTGTCCGTGCCGGGGAGCCCGGCAGAGCAGGAGGCAGTGCTGCAGGCCCAGGGTCAGTGGCAGGGAGGAGACACGGCCCTGGGAGCGGCTCCAGGAGCAGCGATTGGCGCTGGGCCACCCGCCCTGCAGAGAGCCGGGGCCCTTGTGCCTTCCCTGGTGCCCAGGGCACCTTTCCCTGCCGCCTGCTTGCCCGCCCGCCTGCTCGGGGGAAATGCCCCCTGTGCCGCCCCTCAGGGCCGCCCCTCGCCGCTGCCCCAGGGGCTCCCGGCGCCAACTGCAGGGCCCCAGGCCTCGGCCTCACCCTGCTCAGCCCAAGGCCTGGAAAAGCAGATTCAAACACCCCACCAGACAGTGCCCCAGGATGCCAAGGTCAATCTTTTGTGACCAGCATGGCTTTGCTATCAGAGTCTGCACGGGATTATAAAATCACCAGGAGAAAAGAGCATGAACAAGTTCTGCTTTGGCACTACCTCAAGGTTTGGGGAGAGGCTCTGTGGTGCTTTCTTGCTCACAGGGACACACAGAAAGTTTTGAAATGGTAAAAGTAATAAAACCCTTTAGAAAGAGACCCTAGGGAGCTTGGGCCCCCAGAAATGATGCTGGGGAGAGGCCCTTTTGCTGACTCGCAAGCTCAAGCCTGTTTGCATATTGCTGTTTTGCAACAGTCTCAGAAACTTGCAGGAGAGGCTTCTCATGCATTTCCAGATATGGATCTACCACCTCCATCTTATACCACCACTGGACAAGAGGCAAATGAGACTTTCATGAGTTTCCTAGACTGCCTCAGAAATGCAATAAATTGGGCTCCAGGAATGTGCCCAGAGGTTAAAGCTGTGTTAGGAATGCAATTAGCAGTAGAAAATGCAAACCTCACCTGCAAAAGGATCCTGCAAACTTTGCCCAGAACAGCTAATGTGGCAGACACAATAGAAGCTTGTTCCAGAGTAGGAACTCCAGAGGAGACAGCCACCTATCTAGCAAATGCGATGGCAACTGCCCTTGAACCACTTGTGCAGCACAGGAAAAAACAGCCCCCATCGATTTTGCCTTTGGTGCAGCAGCCACGGGTGCAAAGTTAGAGCCGTAAAGAAAAGTAACAAACAGCAACAGCTACGGGTTCCAAGGGAAACTGCAGCAGATGTGACCAGCACAGGCACCGAAGCTGTGAATGCAAACCCACAGACGAGAGAGACGGAACCGCTGGGAACCGCGGAACCGAGCGCTGAAGGGGGCGCGCCGTGACACAAATGCTCCCCACAACCAGGCGGCTGCCGGGACATTCTGCAATCAGCCACTGCAGGGAGTGCTGGAGTCGATGTGGCAGCAGCAGTAGAAGCGACCTTGGAAAACACTGACGTGCAAGTCATCCCCTCTGCAGCAAATGGACCTTTGGGACATTGTCCTAGGGTGACGTTATGCTGCTTGCATCCCCATCTGTGTATTCTGTTTATGCTGGATTTTATGTTCTGTGCCTTTAAGACTGGCTCTGAAGAGTGAACGTTTTGTTTAGGTTTCTTATCAGCCGCTCCCCCACGGCTGGCAGGACACAGAGATGGGGCAGTACATGGTGCTGCTTTTGCTTTTTCCTTTGCTCTTGCTCCTGCTTTGCTCTTGCTGTTTGCCTCTTCTCATTAGTTAGTTTAGCTAAGCAGTCCAAATTTTTCCTTGGACTGTTTTTCCTTTCCCTTTTTTGGAACTACTTGAACCTGCCCCCGACTGGGACCTGGGAACACCAAATGATTGCACCTTGTGGCTGCAGCAGCTCCCCCAGTGCCAGAGGGACTGATAACAGAGCGACCACCCCCAAGAGAGACTGTCTGAATTTGTCATCCTTTTCAGAGTGGTGAAAGAGTGGTGTAACCCGGTATTGTTCATTTTGTGTGCTGGGGGGTGCTGTGCCTGTTAAATAAACAGGTTCTTTCCACTTCTCTCCAAGGAATCCTTCCTGACCTGGTTGTGGGGAGGGGCCGTGTGGGTTTGCTTTCTGGAGGGGCCCCCTTTGAAGGTTTTCTCCCAAATTTGCCCTAAACCAGGACACATCTCAAAAAATTAGAATGATAAATAAATAAATTATAATTAAAATGAAATATAGTAATTTCAACTCTTACTTACAATACTCCAATAATTATTCAAGCCAAAACAACAGTAACTATTACTATAACACTACCAATAAATAGAAATAAATAAATTATATACCAAGAAATACCTTGTTGTGGGAACTCAGCACATCCCTCCGGATGTCCAGAGTTGCCAAAAACCCCGTCAGGAGAGCTTGGAGACCCTGGCATGTTGCCCGGAACACCTGGTGGCTTGATTTTGATCCTTCCAACAAATTGCCAGCTTGGCATGGGGATGTGAAAGCCACACAGGGTTGAATGGTGTAATAACATGGTGTTCACAAGGTGAAAATAGAGATTTTAGGATTTTTGGTACAGGGGTTATGGGCACAAGATGGAGGAATCAGGGCGTGTCTAGTCCTCCTTCTTTCTTCTTCTTGTTCTCCATTTTCTGCTGTGCTGTTGACACTTGGGGATTGGTTTAGAATAGAAATGCACTGTCTAACATAGGTGATAGGTATTGGGAATTAAAAGTAAATATGATGTGCGTAGTTTTCAGTATAAAAGGACGACACCGCCTCGGGGGCAGTCAGAGTGCTCGTGGCTGCCCTGCTGAGCAGACCTTGGCTGGGCAGAGAGAAAATTTTGTAGATAAGAAATAATAAACAACCTGAAGACCGAAAAAGCGAAGAGTCCAGACTCATTCTTCAGAGCGCGGGCTGCCGCAGAACCATCCCACACATCTCGGGGCAGTGTGGTGAGATACAGTAAGGCGCCTCGGAAGATCTCATAATGTTACGGAAAGACAGCAGAGATTCCTTTCTTCCCCAACCCCTTTCTTGATAAGATCACCCAAGAATGTAGCTCCTCCTAGTTCCAGTGAAGAATTCCACCAACCCCGTTAGTTTTCTACCCTCTTTTGACCACAGATGGTAATGTAAGGCCCCCTTATCGTAGCACTGTCCCCTGACCTATATAACCCCTCTGAATAAGAAATAAACGCCTTTTGACCGTCGACCAAATTGGTAGTAGCGTTTTGTTATAGGCCCGAGCAGCCCAGGAATTTGGGGTCGCTGTGATGTTCTTCTGAACCAGGTCGCCTGCTTGTCTTTGCAACAAAGGCAACATATTTGGTGCTGGAAACCCAGGAAAATAAAAAAAAACCAAACGCCTGGGCACTGGGATTTTCACCTGGACAGGAGACAGCAGTCGTAGCGGCAGGACTGACTGAGACGAGGGGGATGCCCCGGGACCAGCTAGAGGCCATGGAGGCCATAGCGAAGGTTGTAAGTTTGGTTCATAATCAGTGGGGAATAAAATATGAACTTAGGCATTTCAATTTCGCTATTGCGAAACTCTTAGAGTTAGGGGCGATTCAACGTCCCGCTGAAATATTACATTTGGAATTATGGGATAAATATACCGTTGCGTTGGCTGAGGACACCAAGCTCTCAGGTAGTGGAAAAAGCCTTAAAGCATGGGGGAAGGTGGAACAAGCCCTACGCCGGGCATTAGAGGAACAGGAGACGTGGAAAGAAGCACGAATGTGTTTATTAGACACGCCGCAGTCGGGAGTGGCCGCAGCCGCAGGGGCTGCCCCGGAGAGCAACCTGGGGGGCAGGGATACGCTGGGGTTGTTGCGTTTTGTCCCTCCCCGAACCCAGATCCGCAGCCCCCAGAATCACCAGGGAAGACCCCCACAGCAGCACAGGCCCCGTTGGAGCCCCCTACCCCTCCCCCTCCCCGCATCCACCCGAACAAACAGCGGACCCTCCACCCGCACCGCCGCCACTGGCTTCCGATGCTGCGCGGGAGATACACCAACGAGCGAAATTCTTTAGGGAAGGACTGTCCAGAGCGCGCTGAAGCCGGGGTGTGGCCAGCCCGATTCAGGCCCGGCGGCCCACGCTGTCACAAGCCGCCGCCGTGGCCGCCGCCTTTATGGGAGGAACATGCCGCTGACCAGGAGGGAGGGGGGTGAGCCCAGCCTGTTCGTGGCGTGAACAGCCCAGAACCGCGAATAGCCGCCGACGCGCATGCGCGGGGGGGCGGCAGAGGGTGTTCCCCCGATTGAGATCCACGCCCAATGCCACCACCATGTAAGGGAGAAATCCCTTCCTGCAGGAGGCAGGACAAGCCCAGGGGGCACGAGCGGCACCGCCCCCGAGGGGAGGGGCGGGGTCGAAGCTGAACAAAATGGCACGGAGGGCCGGAAGTGTGGTGGTATTTGACTTCCGGCTTGGAGACAAGCAACAGCTCCTCGGATAGCTCCGAGGAATCAGCCGAACCTGGCTGGCTCTCAGAAACCGAGAACATAGAATCATTGCGGTTTCGAGCGAAACCCAACAAATCTCTAGACAAAGTCGGGAAGCAGGTACAACATAAGCTTACCAACTGGGGAAAAATAAAGATCACATGTGCTGACTTCACTCCCATGGCGGCAATACATGCTTTCCCCGTAAGGGTAACCGGAGCACAGAGGAATCAACAAAGGAATTACACCCCGATAAACCCTAAAGAAGTCCAGACGATTGCTAAAGCTATTTCAGAGAAAGGGATCCACTCAGCCGTGGTTTCCTCTCTCATGGATGGTCTTTTCAGCAATGATGATTTACTGCCTTTTGGTATTACACAAAACAGCCGCATGCTTTTTGATGGAGCTGGCTTAATTGCATTTAAGCAGGAGTGTCAGGACAACTGCACCAAGGCTCTCGCACTCGCGTCCGGAGAGGGACAGCAATTACATGGTTCGAGCCTGTCTAGACTGCTAGGAAAACATGACGAGGTAGCTACCCCGCAGCAGCAAGTGGCACAGCTGCGGGCTGAGGAGGTCTGGGCAACCACCCAAGCCACCAGAGAGGCGATTCGTTCCGCCTCTCCGGTAATGGCTAAGCTGGCACTGTGGTCCACCATTAAACAGGGAGAAAGCGAAGGTTTTACGCAGTTTGTCGACCGCCTGCAGATGGCAGTAGACTCCTCTACTTTGCCGATAGCGGCAAAGGGGCCAGTAGTGGCTGACTGCTTACGTCAGCAATGTAACTCCGTCACCAAAGATATCCTGCGTTCCTTGCCAGCCGGGGCAAGCGTAGCCAATATGATCAAACATGTGGTAAGGGAGGAACAATTGACTCCCATCCAAGCAGCTGTGCACACCCTAACCAGTGCAATGGCATGT
>JALJVW010003593.1:0-10621 GCA_024865655.1 Emberiza elegans | reverse complement strand
GCTAGATGTTGCAAAAGCCAGAAAAAGTCAAGGAGGAAGCATACAACTTGAAGGGGAAGATATGAGGGATATGGCTGATAGTTAAAAAAAAAAAGAAAAAACCAAAAACTCTTTCCCAAAGTCAAAGCCAACAAAAGGCAAGGGCAGCATGCCATCAGTCCAAGGACATCAAGCAAAGATTCCTCTATTGGTCCCTATTGAATATTCTCTGCTCTTCCCAAAGGAAATGAACCTTTCGAAGGGAAACCTGAATCTTGTAAACCTGAAAAGAAAGGCTTACAAACACTTGAAAGGAGAGAGGATGAAATGAAACACTTGAAAAACCCAAAATATCCAGAAAATGGGAGACGGTGTCTGAAAAAATGGTCGGTGAGAAATGAGCGGTGCAAAAGACCAAGAGCTGCAACTACAGCTACAGCTACAAGTACAGCTACAACTACAACTAAAGCTACCACTTCAACTAAGGAACCACATTAATCCCCAACAGGCTAGGTTGCCGTCTTCAAGGTGTTCCAAGCAACCTCGCTCAGCTTCACTGTCATCTTTGACTATGTGCAGGTGGAACCAGTTTCTGCCTCACACACTTGGTCAGCAGCAGCAGCATTGAAAGTGGAAGGTGATGGGCAAGGCCACTCAGAGATTTGTCTGCACAACAAATCCATGTGCAGCAGCATCTTCCTTCTGCAGGAGAAGGAAAGCAGCTTCTGGATGGCAGTGACAAATGGACCAGCTATGCAGCGTTCAGGTTGCTGCCATCGGGTGTGACCCCCCCCCAGGACAGTGCTGTGCAGGGAACTCCTCTCAGTGGCTGGAGAGCAGCACCCAGAGGCGAAATCACAGCCGACCATAAGCTTGCATGGCCTCTCTGTGGGCAGCCAGATCTCGGGCCAGGTGCTCAAAGAGGTTGGGCAGCTCAAGCCCATGCATTGCCGGTGTCAAGCTGATCTCTGCAGGAAGCCTCTCACTGCCCAGCACAAAGTGCTCCAGGCGTGTCAGCCTCAGGCAGCGGTCCAGGTACGCCATGATGTCCCACAGGCGCCATGGAAATGTGCTCCTGTGCCACCGGGACAGCGGTACTGTTGTCAGCACGTGCATGACTGTGGGAAAGACATTCTGTGTTGTCCCTGTGAGCCAGCAAGGCCTCCTGAAGATAAGGAGAAGCCCTGTATCTCTCCTCCTTGGAATGCCAAGGTCGTTACCATGGACACCAGAGGAAGAAGAGAGATATGGACTCTGGCCAGCTCAAGTGACGTTGCTCTTGGGTGTCTACTGAGAACCTTGTTTCTCTTTTTGGGACCAATGGGCACTGTATATGTGTTAGATGGGTGTCAATATCTGAAAAGACTATAAAAAGTTATGTTAGTTTAATAAAACGCCCTTTTCACCCTTCTGATGGAGTCGTGTATTACTGGCCTGTGTCCTGCTTTATAGCGACATCTGGTGGCCGTCCTCCGGGATTATAACGGACCAAAGAGAAGAAAAAGTTGGAAGGGTACCTATATAAAAATATGAGGAAAGATCCTGGACGAGCCAGGGGAGGTCCGGACCCAATTCAGACGTCTGATTCGAGGTGAGCAATTGGGAAAAATAATGGGAAATAATCTATCAAAGGAAGAAATGACTGTTTTGTCCATGTGAAAAACTTTATTGAAAGACAAAATGTTCAAACTTCTGATTATGCCCTTCAGTTTACTGATATGGTGTAAATCGCTGGATTTCCTTGATGCCGACACTGCTTTCAGTGTCCAGGCATGGAAAAAAGTTGGAAAGAGACTATGGGAAGTGATATCTCTGGGGGATAAGACCGTTGTTGATTAACGCTGCTTGGAGGCCCCAGTATGAGGCATTGAAGGAATGGAAAGTAATGCAAGATGAGAGGAGCAATTGGAGGGAGCAGGAATTGGAGCAAGAAACTGGAGTAGAGGAACAGGAGGAAGATGAGGCTGAGCCAGTCGATGTATCTTCCCTGAGGAGGCTGCTGCAGCTGCAGCTGCAGTGGAGCTTCCCCAGGTTTGCTATCGCCGAGAGTTAAACGCAGGCTGGGACTGTTCCTCGCCATTTATCTCTAAAGACTATGTTAAGCCCCTTGTATTTCGCCTGCTCAACAGTTAGCTGTTCTTGAGTGCTAGACCAAAATATCTGGCCATTGCACAGCAACTAGCAAAAATGAAGTTACAGAAGAAGGGAGTGAAAACAGGCTGGAGCAGCTAAACCCTTCTGTCTCTCCCTGGTCCCTAGCTGTTCCTCCCCAAATGGCCTGGGTTAGGGCCCCCCCCCCACCGTTTTCCCTTGACTCTTCCCCGCCCTGCCTCTCTGCCTTCTTTCCCTTCCAGCAGCCCCTTGTCTGCCTCCTCCTCGTGTTCCCTTGAGCCAGCCACCCCTCTCTGCCCCCTTCGAGCAGTCTGCCCCCGCTCCTTCCTGAACTTGTTGAACAAATGCAGTCTTTAACATTGTGTCCCTGCCCTGTCTAGTGACAGCTCTGACGATGAACTGCCGGTTATAAGCACATCTGAAAAGACACAGGGATCTGTTTCAGCTAAACTGTAGCAGATCCAGGTCTGCTGTTCCTTGGACTCTCCTCCTTGCCAGGTGGCTGTGCTCCTCGACATCCTTTGCACTTCTGGGAGCATGTAAGAATGAAAGCAGCTGAAGTAGGAGATTGGAATTTGTTTGAAAATAGGTCCACCTAGAAGGATGGGAATGCTGCTGCTGCTTCTGGTGAGCCTGTGGCTTTTCCTGTTTTAAAGCTGCTTAATTCAGGACAATAAGACAGCCATCAGGTTTTCTCATGGAGGGTTGTACAGGACCTTCAGTCTAAAGTAGACCAGTATGGTGTTAACTCTTCACAGGTGATGCAACTGATTCGTGTTTTGAATGCTGATGTACTTGCACTTATGATATTGTTCACCTTGCTTTCGATTCTGTTTCAGGAAGTGCAGTATGGTATGTTTCAAGCTACCTGAAAGCAAACGGTTGAAAGAGTAGCTTTGACAATATGCAGTTACCTCAGCAGGATCCACGTCATGCTGTGGGAGCTGATGCCTTGCTGGGTAATGGACCATTTTCTAATCCGGGATTTGGGCGAAAATGGGACCCCGATTTCAGGCCCAGCAGCTGGGTAAGTGCTTTAGTTAAGACAATGGGGATGGCAGCCCTAAAACTAAAGGTTTATTACCATCCAGCAAGGGGTGAAGGAACCTTTCTGCAGTTTGTGGAGAGGTTGCTGCAGCCCTTGAGAAGAAAGAAGATGATAAGTTGAGGCAAATTTTATGCAGACAGCTAGGAAAATGAATGAGGATTGTGGAGATATTTTTCTTTAAAGGAGAACCCTCACTGTCTGATCTTGTGTAGTTGCTTGCTCAAAGGTCTGTTCAGTTGAACATAAAATGGTCGCAACGCCCATGAAATTTTAGGTTGTGATCCTGTAACTTATTCATACCAGTACAACAATGGTATTTTGGTGGTGTTTTCAAAATAATCATGAGCTGCAATCTGCTTTATCTTCCTTTACAGGTCAAATTGCATATCATCTAGAGTTATCTCATCCTTTTGAGTTTTTACTAGGGAGATTCCTTTTTTAGAAACAACTTTGTTCTTCAGTACCAGTGGAAGGTGACACAGGAGTTTTTTCCTCATGGATCTGGTAGAACTGGAAAATGCTGCAGAAGTGGAAGAAAGATGACCACTGGGAATATGAAGTAATGGTTCAACAAGGGTCTCCTCAGTTAATTGAACTTTGTGCCCGGATTTTTGGCATTTATCTTTGGATTCTCCATAAATATGAGAACAGGTACTGACTCTGTTTATGTTGCTAATTTAGTAAAAGCAGTTGGATCAAGCTGTGTTGTACAATGTAAAGGAGAAACCACTATTTGTCATGTTGGTGAAATTGTGGAAACTTATTCGTAATCAGAAAGCATTCTTATTTTATTATGCATATTCGTGCCATACATCGCCACCTGGATTCTTTGTTGAAGGTAACGCCTATGTGGATTCCCTTTGGCTGCCCCAACCAGTAAAACAGTGCCTAATGTGTTAAAGCAAGCTGTTCTATCTCACCAATTTTTCATCAGGGTGCTCAGGACCACGGCAGCAATTTAACTTATCACATATCTTATGGGCGAAAGTCAATTATTTCTTCGTGTCCTGATTGTCATATGTCTCATGTCTCACAATATTACGGTACTAATCCTAGAGGCTTACTCCTCTGCAAGAATGGCAAACAGATGTTACAAAGATGCCTGAATTTGGCCGAAAAAGTATGTTCATTTCTGGACAATTGACACCTTTTCCCATGCCGTTAAAACCTTCCAGCATTGGCAAAAGAAACAACTCAGGATGTTATTCATCATTTTTGCCATGCCTTTTCTATCTTAGGTGTTCCATCACATGTAAAGACGGATAATGGCCCAGCGTATGTTTCAAAGACTGAATTCCAAGTTTTTTTCGTGCCTGGGGTGCTGGTCATTCTAAAGGTATTCCTCATGCTCCGACAGGCCAAGCAATAATTGAACGTGCTCATGGTGTGTTGAAAATTTTAGGTACAAAAACAAAAGGGGAATGGGAAGGAATCGCCTCAAGCGAGACTAGACAAAGCTATTTATGTCTTAAACTTTTTGTGTCCTTTTCCTGACTTACAAGTCTCTCCTATATTCTATCATTTTTCATCTTTGAATTCAAAACAAACAAACTTCAAGAAAGGTATTAAGGTTTGGGTAAAGATTTAATTACAGGAAAATGGACCGGCCCAGTAGAATTAGTAACATGGGGAAGAGGATACGCATGTGTTTTAACAGAAAATGGCCCTCGTTAGGTCTCTGCCCGTTGTGTTAAACCTTATTTGGAGCACACAGAAAAGGACTGGATGAGTTGTTCTACAGTGAGAGCAAAATAAATAGGTAATTGTATTGGTTATTAGGTAGATGGAAGCATGGACCCTCAAGGAATGTGTGGTAAAGATGGTAATTCAAGACAGAGTAAAGGGAGTTACAGGCTTACTGAAATTCCAAAGTTACAGTTAGTAGATGTTACTTTTGCTTCATTTTCTTGAATTCTCTTATAGAGAGGTTGGTAGTACTGAGAAGTGTGCCTTGTACCATCTCCTTTTTGCAGGGCACCGACAGTCCCAAAATAGGGAATTTGATGTACCTAAAGGAGAGTGTGCCTTTGCATAGGAGTTGAACTAGTAGCTGAAGTCCACACTTTGAGCAACTAGGTTGGTTGTCCATTATGATAGCAGCAACAGGTTGCAAGGTTAAGTGGATGCTACTTAGTTCTTAGTGGTGACTAGGCAGATGACTTGGTCTCTGACTCTGTGTGGGAGAAAGTGATTAGAGGCAAAGGTGTCATTCTGCTGCAAATGTGTCATCTGGGAATTGCGAAGTCTGTAACGGTATTTGAAGATCTGTCTTTATGTGTTTTGTATGTATATGAACTTGAGGTTGAGAGGGTGTGTGTGTTGTGGAGTTGGTAGAAGTTGGTTATTTGTAAGTGAATGAAGAATGGATCCTCCATCTGCTTGGATTTTTGCAAGGGCCCTGCAGAAGTCCTTAGCAGTTGTATTTGCTAACATCAAATACAAAAAAAAAAACATGGGAAAGACATTCTGTAGTCCCTGTGAGCCAGCAAGGCCTCCTGAAGATAAGGAGAAGCCCTGTATCTCTCCTCCTTGGAATGCCAAAGGTCGTTACCATGGACACCAGAGGAAGAAGAGAGATTGGACTCTGGCCAGCTCAAGTTTGATGTTGCTCTTTGGGTGTCTACTGAGAACCTTGTTTCTCTTTTTCATGACCAATGGGCACTGTATATGTGTTAGATGGGTGTCAATATCTGGAAAGACTATAAAAAGTTATGTTCGTTTAATAAAAAATTCCATCACCCTTCTGATGGAGTCGTGTGAAACTGTACTGTGTCGCGCTCTACAGCGACACTTTCAGCCTAAACAGAGGATCAATCTGGATTTTTCTGATCCCTTGGTTGGGATTTTTCACATACTCTCAGCCCCTCGTTTGGTAACAGGCTCTGAGCCCTGGCCCAGGCTCTGGCCTGGGGGACACAGGGAAGCTATCTTCCCTAAATTTTGTGCCAAGACCCAAAACCCCCTTCCCCCGTCCCGTGTCAGGCTCTGGGCTCGATCTCCTGGAACATCCTCTGGGGAAGGGGGACTGCAATGGGACATGGGTTCAGGGGGACAGGGGAACTGAGGGGGGCTGGGGCAACGCTGTGCATGATGCAGGGTTGGACTGCTCTGGGGGTCAAACTGAACAGGGGCCAGGGCAGAGGACCTCCCAGTGACCTCACACAGGCTATCCTGTGATGTCACCCAGCTCCTGTGACCCTGTGATGTCACACTGCACCTGTAATGTCACACAGCCACCTGTGATGATGTGACACACAGGCGTGGTGCATGTCACACTTGAGCCCCTAGGATGTTACAGCCCAGGATGGGATGACACAAATCCCCACGTGATGTCACAGAGCCAATGCTGGATATCACTCCAGATGTCATACAGCTGCACTCTGATGTCACAAAGTCACCCCTGGATGTCACTGTCAGTTCTGTGATGTCACAGCCTGCTCTGTGATGTTACTCAGACACCCAGTGATGTCACAAATTGCTTCAGTCTGATGTCACAGAGCCACCCTCCACGATGGTACAGTCTGCTCTATGGCCTCACACCCTACTCTGTGATGTCACAGCCACCTCTGCAATGTCACAAGTCCATCAGTGATGTCACACAACCCTCTCTGTGATGCCATACTGCCACTCTGTGACGACACAGGTCACTGTATGACCTCACAGCCTGCTCTATCATGTCACACCGACCCTCTATGTTTCATGCTGGAGCTGCTCAATGACCTCACACAACAAACTCTGTGATGTCAGAGCCCAATCTGGACCTCACACAGCCCACATCTGTGCTGTCACAAGCCCCTTGCTGACATCCCAGCTGCTCTGTCAACTCAACAACACAGCCACAGAGGTGCTGCTGTGACACAGCCCCTTTGGGCCATGGCACAGCCCTGCCAGTGCTGAGCCCCTGGGAGCTCAGTCTGCCCCTGCTGGCCTCCCTGAGGGGTTCTGGCAGTGCCCCAGCCCTGCTGGGCTCTGCACAGGAATAACTCTGCCCAAATGTCTCTGCAGCGCTGCCCTTGCCAGGAGGCCGTTCTTTTTCAGGAAGCCCTGCCCAGCTCTGGCCGTACAGGCAAATAAATTACTTTTTCCCTCTGGGCCTTCAGTCTTCTTTCAATCCCATCTCCATTATGGCCTAGAAGTTCCCTAGATCTCCTTTCAGAGAAACTTTTTCTCATAAGAACAGGCTGTTCAGAAATAGCAGAGCAAAAGCCCACCATATTCAGGTTTAGTAGAGGCTGTTTTAGATCCTTTCTAAAGGAGCAGGTTTCTATCCCAAAAGCTGAAGAGATGTGAGCACAGCAACAAGGTGGCTCTTCTCAGACAAAGAAGAAGGAAACATGCTGACATTAGCTCAAAACAATGTCCCAGACTTGAATTTCTTTAAGCCTTAACCGTGCAATTGTTTAAAAATTTAACCTTTTCTTATCACTTTACCCTTCCTGGCAACTGTTTACATGCAGCACACATCATCACTGATAAAAGCATGGAACAGTTCCTGGAACAAAAATTTTCAGTGCATTCTCTCCTGAAAACCACAAAGTATTTATTGCCCTTACATTCAGCAGGGAGGAATCAAGCTGCAAGAGAATGAACTCTTCATGTAATGTGTCTCCTTAATGTTTTATTGGCTAGAATGGAATTCTCCATTTTTCTTGTCCCTTCCTCATCACTCAACACAGCTTCTTAGGAGCCAAATCACTTAATCCAGCAAACTCATACCATCCCTAACACCTTCTCCTTTCTCTTCACATTTAAACGGGGCCCGGCAGCAGCCGGGCCGAACAATTTTTAAAATGGCCCGGCAGGGCGGGAGCCGCCGGGAGCCCTGCGGGAGCGGGCGGGCTGGGCTGGCGTGCAGAGCATCCCGGGCTGGCTGAGGGCTCCCCAGACTGGCCCGCACGGCCTCGGCCCCACTGGCGGCACCGCGCTCCTCCCGCAGCCCGGCACCACCAGCGCCCCCCTGGAGATCGTGCTGCTGGCCAGGTGTCCCCGTGGCTGTGCCGCTGTCATTCAATCCTGGGTGGCAAAGCTCCCGACAGCTTCCTGCTGGTGCTGGAACGCTCCGGAGGCGGTGCCAGGAGCTGGGTTTCCCTGGCGGGCGGGGTTCCCTGCCCGAGGAGGAGGCGGGCGCTGTTCCGCCAGGTGCTGGGCCGTGCGGCACTGCACCAGCTGCGGGGTCCTGCACAGGGACATCAAAACCGAGAACATCCTGCTCGACCTGGCCAGCGGGCAGCTGAAACTCATCGACTTTGGCTGCGGGCGCCTGCCTGCAAGAGACAGCCTTTCCTCAGCACCCACTGTGCCCTGGGCTGGGATTGATTGCTGCTGGGGTCCTGGGACAGCTATCAGCCCTGCCGCAGCCTTCAGCCCCCCATGGGGGGGGCAGCAGAGAGGGGGGTCTGGCCCCATGCCCCGGATGGTTTGGTGGGCAGGCGAGGAAGGGCTGCTCCACTCCCCTTGTTGGCCTTGGCTTAATAACATTTTTTGGGGGCCGTGCAGGTGGGGAGGAGAGAGGGTTTTCTCCAGCACTGGGTGGGTTTTTCCTTTGTGTGTCATGGTTGGGCCTTCCCAGGGTTTCTGCTGCCCTCTTCCAGCACCAGTGGCTTCTTTTCCAGCCCCAAGTTTGTACACAAGTCCCCGGTGCTGGTGAGAGGGCAGCGCTCACCCTGTGTGCCTCTGGGGCAGCCCCCACATGCCCAGGGATGCTGGGGCCAGGCTCTGGGAGCAGCAGCATCCCCCTGCTGAGCTGTGTCTGTGTTCCACAGGAACCCTGTCCTACAGCCCACCAGAGTGGATCCAGCACCAGCGCTACCACGGCGAGGCAGCGACGATCTGGTCCCTGGGCCTCCTGCTGTGCCACCTGGTCATGGGGAAGCACCCGTTCAGGAGGGGCCAGGAGATCATCCGGGGGCGGATCTTGTTCCCACGATGGCTCTCTCAAGGTGGATCCTCATCTCTGGGCACAGGGGGAGTACCAGTGGTGGGAGACAGCAGCGGGCTCATGGGCATCCTGCTCTGGCAGCTGCTGAGGAGGTGGCACATGTCCTGCTCTCCTCCAAACAGAGCATCCATGGGGAAGTTTAGGCCCAGCTCTGGGCACACCCAGCATGGCCTGGGCATGGGAACAGGGGGCAACTTCTCCAACTGACTGACCGGATTTCTGGTTTCTCTCTCAGAGTGCCAGGATATCATTAAGAGGTGTTTGTCCATGCAACCCTCGGACAGACCATCCTTAGAAGAGCTTTTCCGTCATCCTTGGGTGCAGGGTGTTCCTCTGCCCTAGAAGATGGGAGAGATCCACGTGCACAGTTGGACCCAGGGGCCTGGCAGGTACCAGCTCCACACATCTCTTGGCACTCAGTGGCAAAGCAAACCAGGCTGGTTTTGTCCTGCCTGTGGCTCTGAGCAGGGGTCAGCAGAGGGGAACACACAGCCCCTAGGGCTGGAGCTGAGCTGCAGACCTGGTGTGGCAAGGCACTGGTGGCCACCATCCCCCTGGTTTTGTTTGTCTGGTTCATGGATGGCTGGGGCCCTGGGCAGAGCCCTGACAGCCTGGTCTGGCCCCAGGGGAGGAGAAGGAGCCCTGGAGAAGCTGTACCAGGGGGGCTGCTGCTGGAGACACCAAGGACAACCTCAAGGATGACAATCTCTTCCTCGTCCTGGCCAGCTGAAGATGATGGACTTGGATTCTGGCACCTTCTTCAAAGCCAGGCTCCAGGCCCAATTTGCAGGTGAGTCCACAGGCAGGCGGATGCTCCCAGATCTGGGCATGGCACGGCCTGGCTGGGCAACAAAGGTTCCCCCTTTGCTGGGGCAGATGCAATGAATTCTTCAGTCAGCTGCCCAGCTGCGTTTTGGCTCTGGGCAGCTGCTGAGGGCTGGATGTGCCGTGGCTGGCTGCAGGCTGGGCACATGTGCTGCCCTCCTGCTCTGCTGCCAAAGGCAGCAGGGATGGGCAGCTCTGGGCACAGCTCTGGGCACAGCCAGCATGGCCTGGGCACCGCAGGCCTTGGCACAAGGGGACAGGAGCCCTCAGCTGACGGGCACTTTCTGCTTTCTCTCCTTGCAGCCGGGCTCTGCGCGTGCTGAGGCTGCTCTGGGCTCTGCCAGGGCTCTGCTGGGCTCAGCCCTGGGCCCAGCTGGGCTGGCTCTGCCCTCACATTGCTCTGACAGCTTTGCATCAGACAAGCCTGTTGCAAGCACAGCGCCTGAGCTTTCTGCTTTGGCAGGTGAGTGAGACTCTGCTGCAGGCCCAGAGATTGCAGCTGGGGACACACATCCAATTGGCAAGGACCCAAACTCTCCACAGTCCCAGCTGAATGCCTGGATCTGCACAGGGTGTTTTGTCTGTCCCATTCTTCCTTCTTGATTGGCTGGAATTGTGCAATTGCACTTTGTTCCTCCTCTAGAAGTGCCTGAGTGGGCCAAAGCTGGCGAGTGGGCCATGCTCCTGAGGCAGTGCAGTCTGGAGCTGCTGGATGGAGA
>JALJVW010003592.1:0-12086 GCA_024865655.1 Emberiza elegans | reverse complement strand
CAGGTAGACCAGGTTGCAAAAGTAGAGGTGTCAAAGATAGACCTAGATTGGGAACACAAGGGAGAGTTATTCCTAGCTCGATGGGCTCCATGATGCCTCAGGCCATCAGGGCAGAGATGCCACCTATAAGTGGGCACAAGACCGAGGGTGGATGTAAACATGGGCAGTATTTCTCAGGTCATCCATGACTGTGAGACGTGTGCTGCCATCAAACAGGTAAGCGAGTGAAGCCCCTGTGGTATGGTGGGCGGTGGTCCAAAGTACAAGTATGGGGAGGCCTGGCAGATTGGCTCATCACACTGCCCCAGACACACCAGGGCAAGCACTATGTGCTGACCATGGTGGCCCACCACTGGATGGTTGGAGACCTACCTTGTGTCTCATGCCACTGCCCAGAACACCCTCCTGGGCCTGGAAAAGCAAAATCCTGTGGAGTCATGGCACCCCTGAGAGAATTGAGTCAGACAACGGGACCCATTTCAAGAATGGCCTTATCAACACCTGGGCCAGGGAACATGGTATTGAATGGATATGTCATATCCCCTATGAAATCATGCACCCATATCATGCACCCATATCCCTGGATATCATGCACCACCTGCTGGGAAAGTTGAACAGTGCAATGGACTACTTAAGACTACCCTGAAGGCAATTGGCAGGAAGCTTTTTAGAAATTGGGAAGTGAACTTAGCAAAAGCCACCTGGATGGTCAACAACAGAGGGTCCACCAGTTGAGCTGGTCTTGCCCAGTCTGAACCCCTGCACACAGTGGATGGAGATAAAGTCCCTGTTGTACACACGAAAGATATTATAGGAAAGACTGTTTGGATTAATCCCACCTCAGGCAAAGCAAACCCATCTGTGGGATTGTTTTTGTTCAAGGACCTTGTTACACTTGGTGGGTAATGCAGAAAGATGGAGAAAGCTGTTCTGTACTGCAGGGAAACCCAGTCATAAGTGAGAACTGTGTGTAAGGTTTCATTGTGATGCAGATGGAAAAAGAACAAGAGGTGGATAATGTCCTGGATGAGTGTATTCTATTTGCCATCTGTTAGAGGTGTGGCAGGTACCTTCTGTTAATTGGGCAGTTTTCCTTATCTCTTCCACAACCAATCCTCCTCTCCGAGAGACATCTGCTGTTAATGGGCCATTGAGTGTCACTGCATGACTGATCAAAACTACGTCATCCCATTTTGAGATGCTCTGCCCAGGGGGAGGAGCCAAGTATTCCTTCCTGGCTATAACCTGAGATTTTGGGACACCAGAAACAGCCTTTCCTGCTGGATTCCCAGAGGGAGACCTGGCCCATCTACACCACCACTGGATCTTCAGAGGAAGACTACACCCTTTTACAGGATCACTGCTTCGACAGAACCACATCCGAGCATATGCAGATGCTGTACATGTGCCACCTGGCACTCCAGGAGGACTGCAGTCACCATTTAATAAGACTGCTACCACCACCCCAAACCACAGGGTTTCAGGTCGTATTCTGACTCTTGTCAATATTTTGTATTACTACATTGTTTTGTTTTGTTTTGATTTGATTTTTCTGGTAAAGAACTTTTTTTCTCCATATCTGTGCCTGAAAACCCCTTATTTCAAAATTAAAGATTCAGAGGGAGGGGGTCTCCATTTGGGCATCTGACACCTGAAAAAGACAAGAATCTTGACTCTATAATTTTTGATTTAACAAAATATATATTCACATTATTCTATATAAAGAGATGGAAGGAAGAAGTTCAGAAGGCATTAATTAAGAATAGAATAGAAAAAATGAAAACAAAGCAGCTTTTTGGGATTCCATTTCTGGACAGCTGAAGTCCTTGATTGTGGCACATCCTATAAACATCAGAGATGGGCCAATCACATTATTCACCTTGTTGCATTCTACAGCAGTGTTATAACAAATTGTTTACATGGAGACAAGGGGTTTCTCAAGAGGGAAAAATCCTAACCAGGTTTCAAAAGATGGGCTGTAACTGGAGAATGTTTTATTTTTCCATTTCAATTCCAAGGAAGACACTTGAAAAAGTAAGACAGAAAGGAAAAGGAACAAAAAATAAGGAATTGGGGATGTCCCATTAGTTCCAGATGCAGGGTGAAATTTCTTAGGATGGGATTTACAGGTGCAGTTTGACATTGGAACCAGCTCCCAGAAAAGGGAAAATGGTAGTTAAGCTTCTCCAATTAAGGGAAGAAAATTAGGAGAAAATTCAGGATATGGTGGGCTGTGGAATGGAACGGGAGACAGGTGCACATCCGATGATGATCAACAAGTCTCAAATTTATTGATTATTCAGCTTGTACATTTATAAACATGTTAATAAGGCTCATACATAGCCTGATGGACAGCCTGATGAAATAGCCTGATGGAACACAGGAGAACATTGTTACCCCATGGAATCGCAGGGAACCAGGTGTCCATGGTGACAGAACTGGGCCTGATGGAACACTGGAGAATGTTGTTAGACAATGGAATCTCATGGATCCAGGTGTCCATGGTTACAGATGGAACACTGCAGAGCATTGTCACCCAAAGGAATTGCATGAAACCAGGTGAAAGATGGAACACTGGAGAAGATTGTTACCCAATGGAATGTCATGGAACCTGGTCTCCATGGTGACTGACCAAACACTGATGAACGTTGTAACGAAATGGATTCTTATGGAACCAGATGTCCATGTCGGGCCTGATGGAACAGTGGAGAACATGGTTGTACAATTAAATCTCATGGAACCAGGTGTCCATGGTGACAGAGCCTGATGGAACCCTGGAGAAAATTGTTACCTAATGGAATCTCATAGAACCTGGTGTGTATGGTGATAGATGGAACACTGGAGAACATTGTAACCAATGGAATCTCATGGAACCAGGTGTCCATGGTGACAGATGGAACACTGGAGAATATTGTTGCCCCATGGAATCTCATGAAACCAGGTTTCCATGGTGACAGATCCGGATGGAACCCTGGAGAAAATTGTTTCCTAATGGAATCTCATGGATCCAGGTGTCCATGGTGACAGTGCTGGACCTGATGGAACACTGGAGAAAATTGTTTCCCAATGGAATCTCATGGAACCAGGTGTCCATGGTGGGCCTGAGGGAATATTAGAGAACATTGTAACCCAATGGAATCTCATGGAACCAGATGTCCATGGTGACAGAGCCGATGGAACACAGGAGAACATTGTTACCAATGGAATCTCATGGAACCAGGTGTCCATGGTGACAGAGCCTGATGGAACACTGGAATCTCACATTGTTACCCAATGGAATCTCATGGAACCAGGTGTCCATGGTGACAAATGGTGACCTGATGGAACACTGGAGAAAATTGTTACCCAATGGAATCTCATGGAACCAGGTGTCCATGGTGACTGATGGAACACTGGAGAACATTGTTACCCCATGGAATCTCATGGAACCAGGTGTCCATGGTGACAGAGCCTGATGGAACACTGGAGAACATTGTTACCCAATGGAATCTCATGGAACCAGGTGTCCATGGTGACAGATGATGGAACACTGGAGAACATTGTTACCCAATGGAATCTCATGGAACCAGGTGTCCATGGTGAACAGATGGAACACTGGAGAACATTGTCCATGGAATCTCATGGAACCAGGTGTCCATGGTGACAGGCTGGACCTGATGGAACACTGGAGAACATTGTTACCCCATGGAATCTCATGGAACCAGGTGTCCATGGTGACAGCCTGATGGAACACTGGAGAACATTGTTACCCAATGGAATCTCATGGAACCAGGTGTCCATGGTGACAGAGCCTGATGGAACACTGGAGAACATTGTTGCCCAATGGAATCTCATGGAACCAGGTGTCCATGGTGACAGAGCCTGATGGAACACTGGAGAACATTGTTACCCAATGGAATCTCATGGAACCAGGTGTCCATGGTGACAGAGCCATGGAACACTGGAGAACATTGTTACCCAATGGAATCTCATGGAACCAGATGTCCATGGTGGGCCTGATGGAACACTGGAGAACATTGTTACCTAATGGAATCTCATGGAACCAGGTGTCCATGGTGACAGAGCCTGATGGAACACTGGAGAACATTGTTACCCAATGGAATCTCATGGAACCAGGTGTCCATGGTGACAGAGCCTGATGGAACACTGGAGAAATTGTTACCCAATGGAATCTCATGGAACCAGGTGTCCATGGTGACAGAGCCTGATGGAACACTGGAGAAAATTGTTACCCAATGGAATCTCATGGAACCAGGTGTCCATGGTGACAGATGGAACACTGGAGAACATTGTTACCCAATGGAATCTCATGGAAACCAGGTGTCCATGGTGACAGATGGAAAACCAGATGGAACCCTATGGAAACTCAGAACATTGTTACCTAATGGAATCTCATGGATCCAGGGCCCATGGTCACAGAGCCATGAAACACTGGAGAACATTGTTACCCAATGGAATCTCATGGACCAGGTGTCCATGGTGACAGAGGACCTGATGGAACACTGGAGAACATTGTTACCCAATGGAATCTCATGGAACCTCATGTCCATGGTGACCGATGGAACACTGGAGAACATTGTTACCCAATGGAATCTCATGGAACCAGGTGTCCATGGTGACAGAGCCTGATGAAACACTGGAGAACATTGTTACCCAATGGAATCTCATGGAACCAGGTGTCCATGGTGACAGAGCCTGATGGAACCCTGGAGAACATTGTTACCTAATGGAATCTCATGGAACCAGGTGTCCATGGTGAGCCTGGTGATAGATGGAACACTGGAGAACATTGTTACCCAATGGAATCTCATGGAACCAGGTGTCCATGGTGACAGATGATGGAACACTGGAGAAAATTTTTACCCAATGGAATCTCATGGAACCAGGTGTCCATGGTGACAAATCCTGATGGAACACTGGAGAACATTGTTACCCAATGGAATCTCATGGAACCAGGTGTCCATGGTGACAGATGGAACACTGGAGAACATTGTTTCCCCATGGAATCTCATGGAACCAGGTGTCCATGGTGACAGAGCCTGATGGAACCTGGAAAAAATTGTTACCAATGGAATCTCATGGAACCTGGTGTCCATGGTGACAGATGATGGAACACTGGAGAACATTGTTACCAATGGAATCTCATGGAACCAGGTGTCCATGGTGACAGTGCCCCTGATGGAATTCATGGACAGAGCCATTGTTACCCAATGGAATCTCATGGAACCAGGTGTCCATGGTGACAGAGCCTGATGGAACACTGGAGAACATATTTTACCCAATGGAATCTCATGGAACCAGGTGTCCATGGTGACAGATGGAACACTGGAGAACATTGTTACCTAATGGAATCTCATGGAACCAGGTGTCCATGGTGACAGAGCCTGATGGAACACTGGAGAACATTGTTTCTCAATGGAATCTCATGGAACCAGATGTCCATGGTGGGCCTGATGGAACACTGGAGAAAATTGTTACCCCATGGAATCTCATGGAACCAGGTGTCCATGGTGACCTGGATGGAACCCTGGAGAAAAATTGTTACAATGGAATTTCATAGAACCAGGTGTCCATGGTGACCTGATGGAACACTGGAGAACATTGTTACCCCAATGGAATCTCATGGAACCAGGTGTCCATGGTGACAGACCTGATGGAACACTGGAGAACATTTACCCAATGGAATCTCATGGAAACAGGTGTCCATGGTGATCTCCATGGAACACTGGAGAACATTGTTACCCCAATGGAATCTCATGGAACCAGGTGTCCATGGTGACAGATGGAACACTGGAGAAACATTGTTTCCCAATGGAATCTCATGGAAACCAGGTGTCCATGGTGACAGATCTGATGGAACACTGGAGAACATTGTTACCCAATGGAATCTCATGGAACCAGGTGTCCATGGTGGGACCTGATGATGGAACACTGGAAAACATTGTTACCCAATGGAATCTCATGGAACCAGGTGTCCATGGTGACAGATCCATGGAACACTGGAGAACATTGTTACCCAATGGAATCTCATGGAACCTCATGTCCATGGTGACAGAGCCGATGGAACACTGGAGAACATTGTTACCCTGGAATCTCATGGAACCAGGTGTCCATGATGACAGATGGAACACTGGAGAAATGTTTTACCAATGGAATCTCATGGAACCACTGTCCTTGGTGACAGAGCCTGATGGAACACTGGAGAACATTGTTAATGGATGGAATTCTCATGGAACCAGGTGTCCATGGTGATGGTGAGCCTGATGGAACACTGGAGAAACATTGTTTCCCAATGGAATCTCATGGGACCAGGTGTCCATGGTGACAAGACCTGATGGAACACTGGAGAACATTGTTACCCAATGGAATGTCATGGAAACCAGGTGTCCATGGTGACAGATCCTGATGGAACAAATGGAATCTGGACAAAATTGTTACCTAGAATGGAATATCATGGAACCAGGGTCCATGGTGACAGGCCTGATGGAAACATAGGAGAACATTGTTACCCAATGGAATCTCATGGAATCCAGGTGTCCATGGTGACAGATGGAACACTGGAGAAAATTGTTACCCCATGGAATCTCATGGAACCAGGTGTCCATGGTGACTGATGGGAACACTGGAGAACATTGTTACCCAATGGAATCTCATGGAACCAGGTGTCCATGGTGACAGATGGGAACACTGGAGAACATTGTTTCCCCATGGAATGTCATGGGACCAGGTGTCCATGGTGACAGAGCCTGATGGAACACTGGACAACATTGTTACCTAATGGAATCTCATGGAACCAGGTGTCCATGGTGACAGTGACAGATGGAAACACTGGAAAACATTGTTTCCACTGGAATCTCATGGAACCAGGTGTCCATGGTGGAATGTGATGGAACCAGAGAACATGTTTCCAATGGAATCTCATGGGACTGGTGACGGGAACACTGCTGGAGACATTGTTACTCAATGGAATCTCATGGAACCAGGTGTCCATGGTGACAGAACTGCCTGATGGAACACTGGAGAACATTGTTACCCCATGGAATCTCATGGAACCAGGTGTCCATGGTGACAGAGCCATGATGGAACACTGGAGAACATTGTTACCCAATGGAATCTCATGGAACCAGGTGTCCATGGTGACAGATGGAACACTGGAGAACATTGTTACCAATGGAATCTCATGGAACCAAGTCTTCATGGTGACAGAGCCTGATGGAACACTGGAGAACATTGTTAGCCCATTGGAATCTCATGGAACCAGGTGTCCATGGTGATAGATGATGGAACACTGGAGAATATTGTTGTCCCAATGGAATCTCATGGGACCAGGTGTCCATGGTGGGCCCTGATGGAACACTGGAGAACATTGTTACCAATGGAATCTCATGGAACCAGGTGTCCATGGTGACAGGCCTGATGGAACACTGGAGAACATTGTTTCTAATGGAATCTCATGGAACCAAATGTCCATGGTGACAGAGCCTGATGGAACACTGGAGAACATTGTTACCCAATGGAATCTCATGGAATCTGGTGTCCATGGTGACAGAGCCATGGATGGAACACTGGAGAACATTGTTACCAATGGAATCTCATGGAACCAGGTGTCCATGGTGACAGATGGAACACTGGAGAACATTGTTACCCAATGGAATCTCATGGAACCAGGTGTCCATGGTGACAGATAGATGGAACACTGGAGAACATTGTTACCCAATGGAATGTCATGGAACCAGGTGTCCATGGTGACAGCCTGATGGAACACTGGAGAACATTGTTTCCCAATGGAATCTCATGGAACCAGGTGTCCATGGTGACAGAGCCTGATGGAACACCTGGAGAAAATTGTTACCCCATGGAATCTCATGGAACCAGGTGTCCATGGTGACAGAGCCTGATGGAACACTGGAGAACATTGTTACCCAATGGAATCTCATGGAACCAGGTGTCCATGGTGGAGCCTGATGGAACACTGGAGAACATTGTTACCCAATGGAATCTCATGGAACCAGGTGTCCATGGTGACAGAGCCTGATGGAACACTGGAGAACATTGTTACCCAATGGAATCTCATGGAACCAGGTGTCCATGGTGACACCTGATGGAACACTGGAGAACATTGTTACCCAATGGAATCCTCATGGAACCAGGTGTCCATGGTGACAGATCCTGATGGAACACTGGAGAACATTGTTGCCCCATGGAATCTCATGGAACCAGGTGTCCATGGTGACAGAGCCATGGAACACCCTGGAAAATTGTTACCAAATGGAATCTCATGGAACCAGGTGTCCATGGTCACAGTGCCTGACCTGATGGAACACTGGAGAAACATTGTTACCCAATGGAATCTCATGGAACCAGGTGTCCATGGTGACAGAACCATGGAACCCTGGAGAACATTGTTACCCAATGGAACCTCATGGAACCAGGTGTCCATGGTGACAGAGATGGATGGAACCCTGGAGAACATTGTTACCAATGGAATCTCATGGGATCCAGGTGTCCATGGTGACAGTGCTGAGCCTGATGGAACACTGGAGAACATTGTTTACCTAATGGAATCTCATGGGACCAGGTGTCCATGGTGGAGCCTGATGGAACCCTGGAGAACATTGTTACCCCATGGAATCTCATGGAACCTCATGTCCATGGTGACAGGCCTGATGGAACACTGGAGAACATTGTTACCCCATGGAATTTCATGGAACCAGGTGTCCATGGTGACAGAGCCTGATGGAACACTGGAGAAAATTGTTACCCAATGGAATCTCATGGAACCAGGTGTCCATGGTGAGCCTGATGGAACACTGGAGAACATTGTTACCTAATGGAATCTCATGGAACCAGGTGTCCATGGTGACCTGATGGAACACTGGAGAAAATAATTACAATGGAATCTCATGGAACCAGGTGTCCATGGTGAGGCCTGATGGAACACTGGAGAACATTGTTTACCCAATGGAATCTCATGGAACCAGGTGTCCATGGTGACAGAGCCTGATGGAACCCTGGAGAACATTGTTACCCAATGGAATCTCATGGAACCTGGTGTCCATGGTGACAGATGGAACACTGGAGAACATTGTTACCCAATGGAATCTCATGGAACCAGGTGTCCATGGTGATGGATGATGGAACACTGGAGAACATTGTTACCCAATGGAATCTCATGGAACCAGGTGTCCATGGTGACAGATGATGGAACACTGGAGAACATTGTTTACCCAATGGAATCTCATGGGACCAGGTGTCCATGGTGGGCCTGATGGAACACTGGAGAACATTGTTACCCAATGGAATCTCATGGAACCAGGTGTCCATGGTGGAGCCTGATGGAACACTGGAAAAATTGTTACCCAATGGAATCTCATGGAACCTGTGTCCATGGTGGCCTGATGGAACACTGGAGAACATTTTTACCCAATGGAATCTCATGGAACCAGGTGTCCATGGTGACTGATGGAACACTGGAGAACATTGTTTACCCCATGGAATCTCATGGAACCAGGTGTCCATGGTGACAGAGCCATGGAACACTGGAGAACATTTTTCCCAATGGAATCTCATGGAACCAGGTGTCCATGGTGACAGAGCCTGATGGAACCCTGGAGAACATTGTTACTAATGGAATCTCATGGAACCAGGTGTCCATGGTGGGCCTGATGGAACACTGGAGAACATTGTTGCTAATGGAATCTCATGGAACCAGGTGTCCATGGTGACCCTGATGGAACACTGGAGAACATTGTTTCCCCATGGAATCTCATGGAACCAGGTGTCCATGGTGACAGATGCATGATGGAACACTGGAAACATTTTACCCAATGGAATCTCATGGAACCAGGTGTCCATGGTGACAGAGCCTGATGGAACCCTTAATTGCCCATAATGGAAAACCAGTTGTTACCATGGAATGGAGATCATGGATGGAAGTCCATGGAATCAGTGGAACATGATTGGGCCTGATGGAACACTGGAGAACATTGTTTCCCCCATGAAATCTCAGGAACCAGGTGTCCATGGTGACAGAGCCTGATGGAACCTGAGAACATTGTTACCTAATGGAATCTCATGGAACCAGGGGTGTCCATGGTGACAGATGGAACACTGGAACAAACCCTTCCCAAAACAGAATCTCATGGATCCAGGTGTCCATGGTGGTTATGACCTGATGGAACACTGGAGAACATTGTTACCAAATGGAATCTCATGGAACCAGGTGTCCATGGTGACAGAGCCTGATGGAACACTGGAGAACATTGTTGCAAATGGAATTCATGGAACCAGGTGTCCATGGTGGGCTGATGGAACACTGGAGAACATTTTTTACCCAATGGAATCTCATGGAACCAGGTGTCCATGGTGACAGAGCCTGATGGAACACTGGAGAACATTGTTACCTAAATGAATCTCATGGAACCAGGTGTCCATGGTGACAGATGATGGAACATTGGAGGAATCATTGTTGACAATGGAATCTCATGGAACCAAGTCCATGGTGACAGATGGAACACTGGAAAACATAATTACCCCATGGAATCCATGGATCCAGGTGTCCATGGACAGGTGACCTGATGGAACACTGGAGAACATTGTTTCCCCATGGAATCTCATGGAACCAGGTGTCCATGGTGACAGGCCTGATGGAACCCTGGAGAAAATTGTTACCTAATGGAATCTCATGGAACCAGGTGTCCATGGTGACAGAGCTGATGGAACACTGGAGAACATTGTTTCCCAATGGAATCTCATGGGAACCAGGTGTCCATGGTGACAGATGGAATACTGGAGAACATTGTTACCCAATGGAATCTCAAACAGGAAGAGCCATGGAAACCCCTGAGAAAATTGTTACCTGGTGGATCCAGAGTCCTGATGGAAACACTGAGAACATTGTTTCCCAATGGAATCTCATGGATCCAGGTGTCCATGGTGACAGATGGAACACCTGGAGAACATTGTTTTCCAATGGAATCTCATAGAAACCTCATGTCCATGGTGACAGGTCATGGAACACTGGAGAACATTGTTACCAAATGGAAATCATGGAACCAGGTGTCCATGGTGACAGAGGACCTGATGAAACACTGGACAACATTGTTACCCAATGGAATCTCATGGATTCAGGTGTCCCATGGTGACACATGAGGGTGATGGAATACTGGAGAACATTGTTACCCAAATGGAATCTCATGGAACCAGGTGTCCATGGTGGCAGATCTGATGGAACACTGGAGAACATTGTTACCCCATGGAATCTCATGGAATCTAGGTGTCCATGGAGACAGAGCCCTGATGGAACACTGGAGAACATTGTTTCCCAATGGAATCTCATGGAACCCGGGTGTCCATGGTGACAGAGCCATGGAACCCTGGAAAACATTGTTACCCCATGGAATCTCATGAACCAGGTGTCCATGGTGACCAGAGCCACGATGGAACAGTGAAGAAAATTGTTACTAAATGGAATCTCATGGAACCAGGTGTCCATGGTCACAGAGCCATGGAACCCAGGAGAACATTTTACCCAATGGAATCTCATGGAACCTGGTGTCCATGGTGACAGATGGGGAACACTGGAGAACATTGTTACCAAATGGAACTAATGGAACCAGTGTCCATGGTGACTGATGGAACACTGGATCCATTATTACCCCATGGAATCTCATGGAACCAGGTGTCCATGGTGACAGATCCGATGGAACACTGGAGAATATTGTTTTTCCATGGAATCTCATGGATCCAGGTGTCCATGGTGACAGAGCCTGATGGAACCCTGGAAAAAATTGTTACCTAATGGAATCTCCCTTAAACCAGGTGTCCATGGTGACAGATGGAACACTGGGAACTTGTTACCCCATGGAATCTCATGGACCTGATATCATGTTGGGCCCAACCCTGGAGAAAATAATTACTCAATGGGAACCAGGTGTCCATGGTGGGCCTGATGGAACACTCTAAACATTGTTACCCAATTGAATCTCATGGAATCAAGTCATGGGTGACACATGAACACTGGAGAACATTGTTGCCCCATGGAATCTCAAGAAACCAGGTTTCCATGGTGACAGATCCGGATGGAA
>JALJVW010003591.1:0-14130 GCA_024865655.1 Emberiza elegans | reverse complement strand
AAGAGGGCAGAGGCGCCTTTCCCCACTGACTCTCCTAAAGCACCAGCAACGAGGTGTAAACCATCCTCTGCTACCAAATTGTGAAAACTCCAATCACTTGTTTTTAAAATTTTAAAAAGTTAATAATAATAATAAAATGGTTAAAAAGAATAACAATGCAATTCAAGCAATAACAATTTGGACAAACTAAATTAGGACAATATAAGACAATAAAAAGCAAAGACTTACGGACGTCCGGTACCTTTTCCAGGGCAATAGGAGTCCCAAAAAGGACACCGCTTAACAAAAGATTGCCCCTTAAAAGCAACAGCCTGTTGCATAGTCATACACTTCATACATGATGCATAAATTCCATTCAAATGCAGGCTGCTATCTGGCAATTGTCAGCTTTGTCAGCTTCCTTCCTTCTAATCTCACTGGAGTCTCCAAGGCTAGAAGAAGTTCGCTTACTCTGATAAGAAGGCAATAAATTCTTTTTCTTGAAAGATTTAGGAGTCCTGTGGCTGCTATCTGATGGGAGTGCTTCATTCCTTTCATTCCTTTCTTAAAACAATTCTGCTAACATACTTTCTATTTTAACAGTTTTCATAACTTAAAACTATATTTAACACAGTACTTAAGAGAATTAATACAGCATTACTTTCTAACACAACACATTTAATGTTTGCAAAAAGCCAATCATAAAATACATGCATTTTTCACATCTAGTAAAACTTTATGTAGTGTGAACCAATCTAAATCCACTGGTTTAATGTTCATTGCTTCCAAGTTGTGTAAGTTTTTAGTGTTTGGTTTCCTGTTGGACCCGGATTTCTTCCCCTCTGATGTGAATTCAGTCCACACTCCTGGATTTTCTTCTCAATCTTTTCCAGACCAGGTGTCTCCAGCTCTGCCAGGGGCAGTGTCTGGGGTGGCTGTTGGTTGCTGTTTGCTGCTGGGCGTTGATGTTTTGTTGCTGGTCGTTATCTCTGTGGGTATCTTTTGGGCTATTCCCTGTCTGTTGGGATGTTGAACTCATCTCCATTGAGTGGTGTAACACCCCTTCAAAAAAAACCTTTAACATTTCTTTCCCAAAGGCAAACCTTTGAGTAGAGAAACCTTTCTGAGCAGAGCAAGAAGATTTAAAAGAACCAAAATCGGTACATTTTGCAGCAATGCAATCGCAGGCAGGCCAGAGTGTGGGTGTCAGTGATCCCCAGAGTGGAATTGTGCCGTGTGTTCCCGAGCAGCTGTGGCAGTGCAGGCCCAGCCAGCTGAAGCTGCAGCAGTGGCAGCAAGGCTTGGCCCCAGTGGCTGGAGATGCCAGAGGAGGGTGGCCAGGATTTCAGAGGGTTTCAGCAGAGGATGTGGGGCAGGCGCAGGGGCTTGGCCCGCTGTGGAGCCCTGGCTGCTGCTGCGTTGCCTTCAGGGCAGGCTCAGTGGCGGCCTCCCATCCTCCTGCTGCAGGCGGAAGTGCAAATCTCCGGGCTTCAGAGCCCTTGATCCCAGGCTGAGGGGTCCCCCCATGTTCAGCTGTGCTGGCAGCTGTTTCTGGCCTCAGGGACAGGTGGCATGGGCCCCTTGGCCACCAGTGGTGCTGCTTTGCACTCCTTAGGCAGGAGCCGATGTCCTGGCTGGGTGTTGGGAGCAGCAAAGTCCCAGGGCAGGCTCTGTGCCAGCCCAGCTTCCTGTGGGAGAGATTTCACAAGAGACAGGATTCTGGCCACAGCCTGCCTTAAATGTACATCCCTTATCTCCACCCTGCACTAGGTGGCGAACTACCAGGGTAAGGAATTTCAAGCATCAATTCCAACAGAGGTAATTGAATATCTGCTGTGACTCTGTCTCTTCTTCTTGCCCAAGTCAATGGCAAAAGCTGTATCCATGGCATCTTGGTTTCTATCTCCGGCTTCCAAAGGTGTTTCTTTCTTTCTTTCCTTATTCATTCTTTCTGCCTGACCTGAGCGCTGTGGTTGCCAGGGGTTATGAAGGTCCCATTGTATTCCTAAAGCTGGCATAACCCCCTGAAGGATCTTTCCTGTAAAATGAGTTCCCCTATCTGAGTCTATTACATCCACAATTCCTTATCTTGCATTTGTTTTAGAAATAGGTTAATAAGTGATGCAGTGATTGCTGAAGCAGTCAGAATTGCTTTTGCCCCCCTGTTAGGTGCTATGGTGTCAGCAGAAGATATTGAAGCCTTCCTGCTCAGGGCATTTCAGTGCCAGGCTCTTACAAGCACCCACAGGTCTGCGGGTTGAGCTGACCATAGGGCGGTGACCTGCGCTTTGTCTAATTCCCCTTCCTTAATAATAGCCTGTCTTGTAGCCCTTTTCCCTTCTGGTGCCCTTGCAGAGCCATCCATAAACACATTTTCTCCCTCAGGCCAGGGAATGTCCCATCAATCTCTCCCAGCCTGGGTCTGGAGCTCTGTCCCTTGAGTGCAGTCATGGGTTCCTTGCCAGCCCCTCTCCAGGGGAACCTCCAGACAGGAGGCTGGGTTAAACCCTTCCCCTGTCCTCAGTTCTAAATCCTCCTGTGCCATTGAACAAGTTTCATACTGTAATAACCGAGCACTGCTCATCCATTTAGAGACTCTTTTGGTTTTCAAGGCTTTAACTTGATGCCAGACTTCAACCATAGGGGATCCTCCTGTTGTCATCAGTTTTCAGGCCTCAGCTCCCATGAAAGCTGTGTCTGCACAATTCTGCAGACAGTGAGGCCACTCTCTGGCCACTGGGTTAAACATTTTAGCACAAGAATTCCTTTGGCAAGACTCTGTTTAACATCCACCCATAATTCAAATTCTTTTTCCCTGTCTGGAAGGCCCAGGCCAGCTGCCTCAGGTGATCTTCATTTTAACACTTGAAAATTCTGTGTTTCCTCCTTGTGTCAATCCATCCAGTTTATTGACTGGCAGGATAGGAGTGTTGTAGGAGACATCCTTGGCTCCAAAAGCCCTGTCTTTAACAGGGACTCAATACCAGGCTGTGAGCCCTTCGTTCCCTATATATAATAAAACGAGCCTCTCTAGGTAGGCCCTATTATTATATATAATGCCCAGCTAGCTCAGTAGTCAAGTCTTTAGCAGAGACCCAATAGCTGAGTTAAGCAGGGGCCAAGCCACTGGGCTCCTTCCTAGCGAGCTAGTGATATTCAGCTTAGTGATTGTCAGCTCTTTCACGGATTCAGCTCTGCTGCTAGGAAGGATCGCCTCGGGGCAACGGCATAGCAGACGGAGAGAGAGGGGTCAGAGAAGACGCCGTTGTTCCGCAATGATGGTTTATTCGGGAGGTCTGCGAAGGGGTACAGCGCTTCTTCTTCTCCAACTTGTGGGGTACAGAGGGCTATTTTTATAGCCTTGGCATGGATCCAAAACCAGCCAATAGCCGCAGGTTTAAGCATATTCCTTAACTGACCAATAGCTAAAGGTTACAATAGTATTGCCTTAACTGATTAAAGGGCTGGGTTTCAACCAGGTCGGGTCAGAGGGACAAGATAACACTTGCTCAGGAATGACTCAGCATTCAATTCTCCAAGGAGCTTTTCCTGTATCTTTGGGGTTCACTACAACTCCCTTTCTGTTTTTACTAAAAAGGCATTCCCTATAGTTCTTTTGAAACAGTGAACAAGGCACGAGAACATAGCTAACACAATCACAACTACAAGGAGAATCAGCAAAATTCCCTTAACCAAAGAAGCAGCCCATCCTGTTAAACCCCAATGCCCAAAAAGTTCATTAACCCAGTCTGGAATCCTTTCTACTTTCAAGTCCTTCACGAGATCTTTCAGTTTCTGGATGTTCGCATGGATGGATTCCGATCGTGAAGAAAGGTTGAAGCAGCACATTCCTTCGAAGTCCACACAGCCGTGTCCGTGGGCAAGCAGCAGGAAGTCGATTGCTGCTCGATTCTGGAGTGAAGCTTGTCTTGTAGTTTCTTCATCCTTTAAGAGATCACTCAGGGCTGCAGATGTAGCATTAGCTTGTTTACTGAGCCAGCACCCAAGGTGACTGATTTCATCGAGGGCTTTAGCTGCAGCTACCCAGGGTAAAAACAAGGAGACCGCAATCTTTTTTGGTTTGTTCCAACCGTACAATTTAGGGTCACAATTTTCATCAAATTCAGTGTAGGACCTTTTTTTGGCGTTTTGATTCGCTTCCTTTTTCCAATTATGTAACAGGGTGATGTTTGGAGTAAGGGTGGAAAGTTTTCAAGGGTACAGGGACCTCCTGGAGTCGGGGGGATCCCTGCCCAAACCCTGTCACCACAAATGAGAAACATTCCCTTGGGTAGTACTTTGGGATGGAGAGGACACAGAGATCACACGAGCCGTGTAATTGCACCAATCGTGAGGGTTATAGGCTTTGTTAATTGGTGATACATCTTTTCGATATGTGTTTTTGTTCTGGTCAATTCCTGGCCAATTACTATTTTTGGACGTCTAAAGTAAAATTTGACACAATATGTGGCCATGGAGGACCCCAATAGATCCAATTCTTGGGGCTCCTGATTATCATCTGGCAGAATTTTTGTCCACTCATCCCAAGTATCAGCCACATTGGGTCTCTTACCTGTGGTGCGGAGAGAACTCTGAGTTATAGAAAGGCCAGTCATCTGCAACAAAGGGAATTCCTACTAGACATGTGGAAAGTGGGTTATCAATGCTTCCCATGGACAAGCACATGTTGTCCTGTTTTAGCGTTTTTGCTAAGGTTACCCAGACATTATGACTGGGCTGAGGGCTGATCCAGCCGGAGACATGCGGTGCAGTGAAGAGCATCCAGGCTGCAGTGAGGACAGCACCAACAGAGATATTTTCATCTTTGGGCAGGAATAGGGCTTCTGATAGGGAATATAAACAAAATTGTTATCTTTATGATGAGAGGGTTTTGCCTAGATCTTTTCCTGTTCCTGTCCTCCCCCCTTTTTTTTTTTAATTTCTAAGTTATGCTAAGGGAGAAGGAGTGGGTAGAAAGCAGGAGGGGTTTTTAAAAGTTAGAGAAAAGGAACAATAGGGTATTTAAAATGCAAAAACAGAGTAACAACACATAATTCAAAAAAACACTTTCGTGTTAAGGCTATCTATGGCTTGATGCAGCAGGACATTATGTTGTCCTCAGTTTTGTCTGCTGTCTTGTGATGGGGCGGTCTGTTCTGGTGTTAGAGGGAGTTCGGTGACGTCTTCTTCTCCAGGCCGAGCTGGTTTGGTTCTGAGGTGGTCTTGTGTTTGCCTCAGGAGAGTTCTTGTCTTCATCTGCAGGAGTGGTATTCATAGATTCTAAGTATGGTTTTACATTTTTTCCTGGGTACCACCTTGGACCGGATGGCAGTAGCATACACGCATGTCCTCTACCCCAAGTAATCAGCTGATAAGGCCCAGAAACTTGATGTGATTCAGGATCCTTCACGAGCACTGGTGGTTTCTCAGTAAGCTTTGCTTGGGTGGAATTTGCAAAGTGGCGAAGTATTGGTGGATCAGGCTCTGAAACTGAACAGTTCAAAAAATTGATGACATAGAGAACCTTACAAAGTCTTTCCACTGGAGATGTGAATTTCGTGTCTCTGTTCTGCTGATTGAGGACTCTTTTGAGGGTTTGATGTGTCCTTTCCATGATGGATTGTCCTGTGGGGTTTACAGGTATGCCAGTCTTGTGTGCTATGCCCCATGCATTGAAGAACTCCTTTAACTTACGGGAAGTGTAGGCTGGTCCGTTATCTGTTTTGATTTCCTTTGGTACTCCCAGGGTGGCAAAAGCAGGTAGAAAGTGTTTTATTGTATGCAGTGCATTTTCTCCTGCATGTGATGATGCAAACACAGCTCCTGAGAATGTGTCAACCGATACATGCACGTATTTTTGATCTTCCAAACGGTGCAAAGTGAGTTACATCTGTCTGCCACAGCTGGCAGCTGCTCAGACCTCTGGGATTGACTCCCATTCCCATAGATGGTATCTGATAGGTCTGACAGTTTGGACATGTAGCCACAATAGCCTTTGCCTGATCCTTTGAGAGTTTGAACATTCTCCTAAGGGCAGGCACATTTTTGATGAAAAAACACATGAGACAGCTTTGCCTGGGCAAAGATGTCAGGAACATTAGCAATTTCTGCAACCATTGCTAAAGCATCTGCTTTCCTGTTGCCTTCTGCAATAATACCTTGAAGGTCTGTGTGGGACCTCACATGCATTATATGGTAAGGCTGCTTTCTGTGGGAGATTAGGCGTACCAATTTAGAGAGCAGTTGGTACAACTTTGGGTTAGAAACCTCTTTGAGAAGAGCGTGTTCTGCTCTCATAGCTATACCAGCAACATAAGCTGAATCTGTGACCAGATTAAAGGGTTCATTTTAAATCTTTCAAAAGCTCTGACTACAGCTGCTAATTCTGCAATCTGTGGTGAACCCTGTACAATTTGTATGTCAGATTCCCAATTTTGTGTTTGGGGGTCTCTCCATGTAATCACTGACTTGTGGGAGGACCCTGAGCCATCAGTAAAGAGGGTTAGAGCTTTAAGAGGCTTTACACTTTGGATTCGTTTTTTGGAATCAAATGGAAGGTTTCCTTAGAATTAAAAAGTTTGTGCTTTGGGATTTCAGCTGTGGTTCGACCTGTGTAGCTGTCTAAGGCAAATTGAAGACTCTCCTTAGTTTGGATCAGATCCTCAAAATCAGTAAGAGTTACTGGCAAGTATATGCATTCAAAGTCACAACCTGAAAGAGAGCGAAGGCGAGTCCTAGCCTTTTTTATTAGGTGTGCTATGATCTCCTGGTAGGTGGTAAGTGTCTTTGTGGGCTGGTTACTTGTAAAAATCCATTCTAATATCAGCAGAGGATCTCGAAGCTGAGAGTCCCATTGAAAAATCAGTCCATGGAATCGGGGTGCTTTTCCCAGAATGATGAACTGGAAAGGCAGGCTGGGCTCGAAGCGATGAGCTTTGCGTGAAGACAGAGCTTCCTGGACTTTGACGATGGCACCTCTGGCTTCTTCTGTGAGAGTGCAGGAGAGTCCAATTCCTTAGGTCCCCTAAGAAGGTTGAACAAGGGAGCAAGGTCCTCTGTTGTAATTCCTAGCAGTGGACGTACCCAGTTGATGGATCCACACAGGCTGTGTAAGTCTCTCAAGGTTTTTGGGTCATCAAGTATGGTGATCTGCTGGGGTACGATGGTCCTTTCCCGGATCTGGACTCCAAGGTAAGTCCATGGCTTGGTGTACTGGATTTTGTCCTCACGAATCTCCATCCCTGCCTTTTCTATGGCTTCAATAGTCTTTATAACTGTGTTGTCCAAATGAGTTTTGTCTGAAGCACACACCAGGATATCATCCATATAATGGTAGATTATAGAATCTGGAAATAATTTCCGAATGGGAGACAAGATGTGAGCCACATACCACTGGCAGATACTCGGCGACGTTTTAAGACCCTGAGGAAGAATGGTCCAATGGTATCTTTTGAGCGGGGCCTCGTTGTTGAGCGAGGGAACGGAGAAGGCAAACCGAGGAGCATCTTCTGGATGTAGAGGAATGCTGAAGAAACAGTCCTTAATGTCTATGACAACAAGTTCCCAGTCTCTAGGCAACATCGATGGGGAGGGCAAACCAGGCTGGAGGGAGCCCATGTCCTCGATGACCTCGTTGATTCTGCGAAGGTCGTGGAGAAGCCTCCATCTGTTTGTCCCAGGTTTTGGTAGAACGAAGACAGGAGAATTCCAAGGGCTGTCGGACTCCACGATGTGACCTTTAGCAAGCTGTTCTTCCACGAGAGCGTTTAGGGCGCGCAACTTAACTTTAGAAAGGGGCCACTGTTGGACATGTATTGGCTTATCACTTTTCCAGATGAGTCGAGGTGTTTCAGGAAGCGCCCCTAGCTCAGTGGCCCCACTGAAAAATCCCGAGTGGGAATACTTAAGGAGGCTCCCCACTGGGATAAAACGTCTCTGCCCCAAAGGGTGATGGGGGCCCTTACCACAAATGGGCGGATGTTTGCCATCTGACCTTCAGGACCTTCAACAAGGATGTTGTTCTTGCTCCTCATGGATACTGTATTTCCACCAATCCCAGAAATCATCCCTGCAACAAGTTGTAGCTCCCAGCGCTTTGGCCAATCTGAGCGAGCGATGATGGTCACGTCAGCACCGGTGTCCAGCATCCCTGGCAAGTGGGTCATCTCTCCTTTGCAGGTGAGGCCGCACTCGATGAAAGGCTTGGATGTTCCCACGACTTGTGCCCACCTGGCTGTAGGGTTGAGAGGTATCTGTTCCCTGTGATTCTTTGGAAGCAAAAAGGCTTGTGCTATTGGAGTTCCCTTTGAAAGAAAAAATGGTAAGTCCATGCAATATACCTGGATGAGGATTTCTTGTCCTGGCATCACCGTAAGCACTTCTGGAACAACAAATATTTCCTTTGGGCAATTAAGAGAGTCCCCTGTAATTAAAATGTCTGAGGGATCACCTTTAGGTCCATATTTACCAGTGGGAATTCTGTGAACATTGTCATTAGTAAACTCAATGGACAAAGCAGTTACCAGTTGCTGGCGGGTTCCCATCTGGGTTGTCCCGTGGGTTGGATCCTCTTCTTGTGGTCTGGAGCGCCCTGGGCTGAAGCGTGGTTGGGTCTGGATGGCCTTTGATTTGTTGTCATCGCCCGGGGCCCCTGGACCGGGCTCCGCAAGGCGTTTCCCGGACGCTGCTGGAGGCGTTGCTGGATCTGGGGTCTCTGATGGGGGTAGCGGTGGTATCGGGGGGGTGACCTCTCAGGACAGTCCTTTATGTAATGTCCAGGTTCGCCACAGTGATAGCACTTAGTTTGGTCTTTAGAAGTCATTACTGCATAAGCCCCAGAAACTCCTTCAGCAATACCCTTAGCAACTGCTTGAGCCACTGTGTTTTCAGTGGACATGTGACGCGTACAGCATTCTAGCATTTGCTCTATAGTAGGGTTTGTGTCCACGGGTAGGGACCTCAAAATGGCTTTGCACTTTTCATTTGAATTACTTAAAGCAAGCTTACATAAGAGTTCCTTCCTTGCCTCTGCACTTTCAATCTGTTTCTCCAAAGCATCTTTAATTCTGTCCACAAATTTAATAAAACTTTCATCTAACCCTTGTTTAATAGTAGAAAAATGCATTGTTGGCATTGACTCATCATGCATGAGAAGCAGAGAGGTTTTTGCTGCAGTTGCAACATCTTGTAATGCCTCTTTTGTTAAAGTTTCTAATTGGTCTGCAGGTTTTTGTAATGCACCTTCACCTGCAAGTTGGTCTACTGAAAAGTTTGTCTTATTAACATCTGCAGCATAGGAATCTGATAATGTTTTCAAATGTTTTTTCCAATTCCTTTCCCATAGCATATATTCTGCTGGGGATAGGAGGCAATTTGCAATATTTTTTACATCATGTGGAAGTAAAACATGTGCAGAGAACATAGCTTCTAGAAAATTTCTAAAGATATGTGCACCTCTGCCATGATCTTTGGCTATATTTCTTAATTGCACTAATACCTTATTCGAAATTGCTTTCCACATTTTAATGGTGGATTCTCCTCCGTTCCGTCCTTGCTTGTACTCGACTGGAAATGCATTAATTTTCTGTGCAAGATCCCAATCACCAGCCTTGGTGGCCTCCATCTTAATGAGAGCCCATGGGTCTGAATGAATCGTTTCAGAATCTGATTCACTGGAGGAGGCCTCTGAAAAGGACTGTATTATTAATTTGGATTTGCGTTTTATTCGCTTAGAAACGTTTTTCAAGGGTTTCATAGGCTGGTCAGAGGGTGGCGCTATTGGCACCAGGGTAGAAGCACAGCAAACACAGGAACGGTGGGGTTTCATAGCTTGGGGGGTTTCTGAGATTCCGTTCGGGGGGAAGGAGGGGTGTTGAGGAGGCGCGGAGGGAGGGCAGGGGGGCTGAACAGGGTGGGGGTGCGGGGATAGGGGGTTGGGGAGCACGCACTCCACGTTACCGGATTGAAATACCGCGGTTACAGGGTGGATAGGTGTTTGGACAGCGCTTGTGACGTTCCCCTGTCCCGGGACTAGCTGGGGACGGGGCTGAAAGGACGGGGGCGGGGAGGACGGAGCCGGCGGGAGAGGCGGGGGGCGGGACGGCAGGAGGGGCGGGGGCGGGTGCCACTACGGCGGGATGGGGGGGAGATGCAAGGGCGGAGGGAACCGCGGGAGAGGGGAGGGGGACGGGGGCGGGGCAGGTCCCGGGTAGGGGCGGCGCGGAGAGGAGCGAACACGGAGCGGCAGCGGTGGGAGGGATGTCGGGGGGGGACGGCGGGGGCGCGGCCGGAGGGAGAGCGGGGGAGGGGGCGGGGTGGGGCGCGGCGGGGGAGAGATTGGCTGAGGCCGGGAACGAGACCCTCGGAACCTGGCATGGACGGGGGGCCAGGCCAGGGGTAGGCAGGGTGTGTGGCGAATTAGATAAGGAATTGCTGTGGGGGTCGGGCCGCAGTGGGAGAGGAGGGTGTTATCTCAGAGCCCGCGGGGACAGTGGTATCCGGGCTGATTAGCAATGTCTTATCACTCAAGCCATTTGCATTCGAAAGGCCACTAACTGAACACGTTTGCAAAAGGTTTTGCGAGTTAGAATTCTGAACGCTCTTAGTTATAACATGAAATAAAGGCAAGAAATTAGTTACAGAGGAATCTTGTCTAGTTTGAGTTATATAGAGAGTGTTGCCTATTTTGTCCCAAAAGGAATTGTCAGTAACAGTGTTCTTATCAGTTTCAGGAAATTGCGAGGTAATCCATACAACAAATTTTTTAAGACTGCTTTTTGAAAGTTTACCAGAAGAAAAGGAAAAGTTGTTGGTAGATAGAATTTCTACAATGGTTAAATAAATCTCTCTCTCGATGTCAGAAAGCTTTGGGGTACGTAAAGAGGCACCCATATTCCTTCCAACAGAAAAAAACAGAAAAAAAAGAAAAAAAACCCCCCAAAAAAAAATCAGAACCCCAGAAGGCCGCGCGCAAATGTTAAATTATACTTACCAATCCTTTGGGGCGAATTCTGTGGAAGGCGTCTGCTAGTCAGTTCTCCTCGAACAATCTATGTTCAGATGTTGGTTGTGAGGTTCGAATCTGACCGCTCGGAAAGAGGTTTCCCTCTAGAACGAAGAAGTCCCTTTTCCCAGCGAAGCGGCGTTTGACAGGCAATTACAGAAACCCCGGGGGGGTTTCGATGCTCAGCTACGGATCTTCTCAGAAGGGGTCCGTCGAGTCGAACGCCGAGGCGCCAAGTATATATAATAAAGCGAGCCTCTCTAGGTAGGCCCTATTATTATATATAATGCCCAGCTAGCTCAGTAGTCAAGTCCTTAGCAGAGACCCAATAGCTGAGTTAAGCAGGGGCCAAGCCACCGGGCTCCTTCCTAGCGAGCTAGTGATATTCAGCTTAGTGATTGTCAGCTCTTTCACGGATTCAGCTCTGCTGCTAGGAAGGATCGCCTCGGGGCAACGGCATAGCAGACGGAGAGAGAGGGGTCAGAGAAGACGCCGTGGTTCCGCAATGATGGTTTATTCGGGAGGTCTGCGAAGGGGTACAGCGCTTCTTCTTCTCCAACTTGTGGGGGTACAGAGGGCTATTTTTATAGCCTTGGCATGGATCCAAAACCAGCCAATAGCCGCAGGTTTAAGCATATTCCTTAACTGACCAATAGCTAAAGGTTACAATAGTATTGCCTTAACTGATTAAAGGGCTGGGTTTCAACCAGGTCGGGTCAGAGGGACAAGATAACACTTGCTCAGGAATGACTCAGCATTCAATTCTCCAAGGAGCTTTTCCTGTATCTTTGGGGTTCACTACAGTTCCCTCTCTTGGAACAGGGTATTGCTTGTCATGCTTGCTTTGTAGCAATGTGTAGAGGCTCCATATCTAATTTTTCATATTTCCCTGGGGCTGCCCATACTTCTGGGTTCACTTCAGCATAGGCCTGGCCAGACATTTGGCACAGAGGTACAACAGAACTAGCCTCTGTATCACCTTTTATAATATTAATTTGAATTCCCAGTTTAGCAATCAAATCCCTTCCCAGTAAATCATGATAACAATTAGGAACAAATAAAAATTCATGCATTTCAAATCCATCTCCCAGATCTACTAATAGTGGTTGAATAAAACCCTGCATCTTTCCCACTTATCCCCTCACTAATCAAACATATTTTTAGCATTTTTCCTCCTTAGGTCTAAGATTCAGAGTGGATTGAGAGGCCCCTGTGTCCATCAGGAGAGGCCTCCTCTCAATGCAGACCCACCCTGAATGTTCTCAAGGGCTCCAGTGTGGAGGGTCCCTGGTGTGATGGGAGCTGTGGCACCCCTGCCAATCCATGTCCATCAAGGGGTGGACTTGCTCGTCCTGCGGGTGCTGCTGTCTGTGCTTGCAGTGTCCTTGTGCCCTGCAGCTGGAGGCCTGATTCCTTGCCAGGGGCTGTTTGGGTGGGCTCTCCCCTGGTGAGGAGGGCAATGCCTGTGCCAGGTGCTTGTGGCCGAGCCCGTGCCCTGGGTGCTGGGGCCCCCTTGGGCCCTGGGGTTGATCCCTCAGGGGCTGTAGGAACTGTGCCGTGGCCTTTGCCTTCATCTTGGCCTTTTGGTGATCCCTTCTTGCATTCACCTGCTGTGCCTTTGTGCCCAACTGCTGCAGGGTCTTTTTCTGCCCTTCCTGCAGCCCCCTCAGTGCCTGTGGGTGTCTTGCTTTACAAGAGAAGTGTCTACTAGGGAAGGCAGAAAAAGCCTCTCTTGGAATGGAGAATGCAAACCCCCTCCCTCCTAATTTTTGGAATAGTGAAATCAAGGGGCTCTCAGGCAAAGATATGGGAATAGGAATAACAGTTCTTTACTAGTGTGTATAATAAAGCAAACAAACAACAACAGCTCTGGCACTGACAGCAAACAGAGCCCGGACCCAGTCCCGGCCTTTCGGCTGCGGCGCTTTCCCCTTGGGTGCAGTTCCGGGCACGGCCGGCAGGGGCGCTGGTGGCTCCCGTGGGGCAGGGCAGCGCATCCCTCCCATGGGAACCTCTCTGAACGGAAATAGACCAATCCCTTCATCTAACTTTCACTTTTTTACCTTCTATAGCCTTTCTCCCGTGTTTTGGGAAAGAATTTGGAGAGGGCTGCCTTTTAACTGAGCTCCTAGTGTTTTGATAAGATGCTTCCTGTACAGAGAGAGAGTTTCCCTGAACAGCCTGAGCTGTGGTTAGCAAGGGGACGTAACTCAGAGCAGGATGGGGTGGTCAGGGGAGGATATCCCGCTGAGGCTCGGTCGGAGTGTGGGCAGGGTCTGTTGCCGGAATCACCAGAGGGGGAATCTTCCAGTGGAGACCGAGCCGGAGCGTGGGTAGCCCCCACATGGCTTATGGCAGCTAATCCGGCAGCTCCCGGCAGAGAAAAGGCAGGTGGGAGACCCCGGCAGCAGTGGCCGTGCCCAGCGCATCTGGCACGGGCACAGCAGCCCGGGATGGGATGGCTGGGACCCCCCCTCGGTGCGGTCGGCGCGGTGACCTCGGAGCACGCGGCAGGACAGACCAACCCCCATCTTTCCCAGCATGGCCGGGCAGAGCGGCCGCGGGCCAGGCAGTGGGAGCAGGGCACACAAATTCACTGACAGCGCCGGGGCAGGTGAAGCTGCCCTGGGCAGTGAGCCCGCACCTGGGATGGAAACCGGGGCAGGCGGAGCTGAGGCGGGCAGCGAGCCGGGACCCGGGACAGGCGCCTGGGCCGCAAACGGAGGGGGCAGGACCTGCAGAGGATCCCACTCTCTTTCTGATTTTTGCTCTTGTTCCCCTCCCTTTCATTTCCCCTTTTTCTTTTCTATTTTGTCTCTGGGAGAATTTAAAGATTTTTATTCTCCTAAAATCTCCTGTCTCAACATATGGCATATTCTCTTTCTTCTAGATTAAACGGGTTTTTTTTGACAAATAGATCCAGCACCTAACAAATCTAACCTTCTGCTTGGATGCTTTGAAATGGTCGATGAGCTAACTCACGACCTCCTAATGTTGTTTTTCTCATCACCTTTTTATTTATCCTTTGGCAAATTCAGCATCTTTCAGTTACTTGCTTTGCTACTCTAAAAATCCCAGTGCACCCACAGTTCCTTAAGAAATGATCATGCAAAGCTTGAGTACCTCAGTGGGTTTTCTGATGCATGTCT
>JALJVW010003590.1:0-17948 GCA_024865655.1 Emberiza elegans | reverse complement strand
TTCCTCCAAGTTGTGTCTTCCTCCTTGACTTTTTTCCTGAATTTTGCAACATCTGTGAGCTTAGTTTTGGCATGGTTTTGGTCATTTGCACTGCACCTGATATAATCTCCTTCCAATTTTTGTAGTCCCTAAATTTCCCAAATTTTTTTTTTTTTTTCCTTTTTATTTGCCTTTCATTTGATGGTCTGTCCATTCCAGAGTGTTTGTAAGTACTTTTTCTTTTTTGGCCTTCAGAAAGGAAATGATTTTTTCGGGAAACGAATTTTGCAATCCATGTGCCTGCACTTGATAGCATACAGCCTGTCCTTGAACTTGATGGCATTTGACTTTTTGGAATTTTGATTTTGGGAAAGTTTTTTGTTTTTTTTTTTTTTTAACTATCCCAGGCATGTCCCTCATATCTTCCCCTCCAAGTTGTGTCTTCCTCCTGACTTTTTTCCTGACTTTTGCAACATCTGTGAGCTTTAGATTTGGCCTCTTTTGGTCATTTGCACTGCACCTGATATAATCTCGTTCCATTTTTTTGTAGTCCCTAAATTTCCCAAATTTTTTTTTTTTTTCTAATTGCAATTTTTTGATGGTCTGTCCATTCCAGAGTGTTTGTAAGCACTTTTTTTGGGTTTTGGCCTTCAGCGGGGTCAATTTTTTCGAAGGCAAGCTTTTGCTCCATGTGCCTGCACTTGATAGCATACAGCCTGCCTTTTGAACTTGATGGCTTTGACTTTGGGAATGATTTTTGGGGATTTTTTTTTTTTTTTATTAAAAGCATCCATGGCATGTCCCTCATATCTTCCCCTCCAAGTTGTGTCTTCCTCCTGACTTTTTCCTGACTTTTTGCAACATCTGTGAGCTTAGTTTTGGCATGGTTTTGGTCTTTTGCACTGCAGCTCATTTCCTCACAGACCATTTTTGAAGACAAGAAATCCCCAATTTCCCGATTTTTTTTTTTTTTAATTGCCTTTCATTAATCCTATTCCTTTCCAGAGTGTTTGTCCATTCCAGAGGGTTTTTCCCGAAAGGAAATGAAATTTCATTTTTCGGAAGGGAAACGGAATCTTGCAATTTCAATGGGGACCAATAGAGGAATCTTTTGCTTGATGTCCTTGAACTTGATGGCATGCCTTGCCTTTTGTTGGCTTTTGACTTTGGGAAAGAGTTTTTTGTTTTTTTTTTTTTTTTTAACTATCCCAGCCATGTCCCCTCATATCTTCCCCTCCAAGTTGTGTCTTCCTCCTGACTTTTTTTCCTGACTTTTGCAACATCTGTGAGCTTAGATTTGGCCTCTTTTGGTCATTTGCACTGCACCTGATATAATCTCGTTCCATTTTTTTGTAGTCCCTAAATTTCTCAAATTTTTTTTTTTTTCCCTCTAATTGCAATTCCTTTGATGGTCTGTCCATTCCAGAGTGTTTGTAAGTACTTTTTCTATTTTGGCCTTCAGCCCGGGTCAATTTTGGCAAGCTTTGCTCCATGTGCCTGCACTTGATAGCATACAGCCTGCCTTTTGATGGCTTTGACTTTGGGAATGATTTTATGGTGGTTTTTTTTTTTTTTATTTAAAAGTATCCATGGCATGTCCCTAATATCTTCTCCTCCAAGTTGTGTCTTCCTCCTTGACTTTTTTTTCCTGACTTTTGCAACATCTGTGAGCTTCGATTTGGCATGGTTTTGGTCTTTTGCACTGCACCTGATATAATCTCACAGACCATTTTGTAGTCCCTAAATTTCCCAATTTTTTTTTTTTTTTTTTTTTAATTGCAATTCCTTTGATGGTCTGTCCATTCCAGAGTGTTTGTAAGCACTTTTTTTTTTTTGGCCTTCAGCGGGAAATGAAATTTTGGAAGGGAAACGAATTTTGCTCCATGTGGACCTGCACTTGATAGCATGAACTTGATGCCATGCCTTGCCTTTTGATGGCTTTGACTTTGGGAATGATTTTTTGGGGTTTTTTTTTTTTTTTTTAAAAAGTATCCATGGCATGTCCCTCATATCTTCCCCTCCAAGTTGTGTCTTCCTCCTGACTTTTTTCCTGGCTTTTGCAACATCTGTGAGCTTAGTTTTGGCATGGTTTTGGTCTTTTGCACTGCAGCTGATTTAATCACAGACCATTTTTTTTGAAGACAATAAATCCCCAATTTTCCAAATTTTTTTTTTTTTTTAATTGCAATTCTTTTGATGGTCCTGTCCCTTTCCAGAGTGTTTGTAAGCCTTTTTTTGAGTTTCTATTTTGGCCTTCAAGGAAATTCAAATTTCGGAAGGGAAACGGAATCTTGCAATTTCAATGGGGACCAATAGAGGAATCTTGCTTGATGTCCTTGAACTTGATGGCATGCCTTGCCTTTTGATTGGCTTTTGACTTTGGGAAAGAGTTTTTGGTTTTTTTTTTTTTTTTTAACTATCCCAGCCATGTCCCTCATATCTTCCCCCCAAGTTGTGTCTTCCTCCTGACTTTTTTCCTGACTTTTGCAACATCTGTGAGCTTAGATTTGGCCTCTTTTTGGTCATTTGCACTGCACCTGATATAATCTCGTTCCATTTTTTTGTAGTCCCTAAATTTCCCAAATTTTTTTTTTTTTTTTGGGGTAATTGCAATTCCTTTGATGGTCTGTCCATTCCAGAGTGTTTGTAAGTACTTTTTTTTATTTTGGCCTTCAGCTGGGTCAATTTTGGCAAGCTTTGCTCCATGTGCCTGCACTTGATAGCATACAGCCTGCCTTTTGATGGCTTTTGACTTTGGGAATGATTTTATGGTTTTTTTTTTTTTTTTTTTATTAAAATGTATCCATGGCATGTCCCTCATATCTTCCCCCCAAGTTGTGTCTTCCTCCTGACTTTTTTCCTGGCTTTTGCAACATCTGTGAGCTTAGTTTTGGCATGTTTTTTGGTCATTTGCACTGCAGCTCATTTAATCTCGACCATTTTTTTGAAGACCCTAAATTTCCCAAATTTTTTTTTTTTTTAATTTTTTTTTAATTGCCTTTGATGGTCCTGTCCATTCCAGAGTGTTTGTAAGCCTTTTTTTTGTTTTTTTTTTGGCCCGAAAGGAAATTTCCTTTTTTCGGAAGGGAAACGGAATTTTGCAATTTCAATGGGGACCAATAGAGGAATCTTGCTTGATGTCCTTGAACTAGATGGCATGCCTGCCTTTTGATGGCTTTGACTTTGGGAAAGAGTTTTTGGTTTTTTTTTTTTTTTTTTTAAAAACTATCCCAGGCATGTCCCTCATATCTTCCCTCCAAGTTGTGTCTTCCTCCTGACTTTTTTCCTGACTTTTGCAACATCTGTGAGCTTAGATTTGGCCTGTTTTTGGTCATTTGCACTGCACCTGATATAATCTCGCTCCATTTTTTGTAGTCCCTAAATTTCCCAAATTTTTTTTTTTCCCTCTAATTGCAATTCCTTTGATGGTCTGTCCATTCCAGAGTGTTTGTAAGTACTTTTTTCTATTTTGGCCTTCAGCCCGAAAGGAAATCAATTTTGGCAAGCTTTTGCTCCATGTGCCTGCACTTGATAGCATACAGCCTGCCTTTTGATGGCTTTTGACTTTGGGAATGATTTTATGGGAGTTTTTTTTTTTTTTTTTTTTTTTTTAAAGTATCCATGGCATGTCCCTCATATCTTCCCTCCGAGTTGTGTCTTCTTCCTGGACTTTTTTCCTGACTTTTGCAACATCTGTGAGCTTAGTTTTGGCATGGTTTAGTCTTTTGCACTGCAGCTGATTTCCTCACAGACCATTTTTTGAAGACAAGAAATCTCACAATTTTCCGGATTTTTTTTTTTTTTTAATTGCCTTTCATTAATCCTCTGTCCATTCCAGAGTGTTTGTAAGTTTTTTTTTTGTTTATTTTGGCCTTCTTCCCGAAAGGAAATTTTTTCCTTTCGAAGGGAAACGGAATCTTGCACCAATGGGGACCAATAGAGGAATCTTTGCTTGATGTCCTTGAACTTGATGGCATGCCTTGCCTTTTGTTGGCTTTGACTTTGGGAAAGAGTTTTTTGGTTTTTTTCTTTTTTTTTTAACTATCCCAGCCATGTCCCTCATATCTTCCCCTCCAAGTTGTGTCTTCCTCCTGACTTTTTTTTCTGACTTTTGCAACATCTGTGAGCTTAGATTTGGCCTCTTTTGGTCATTTGCACTGCACCTGATATAATCTCGTTCCATTTTCTTGTAGTCCCTAAATTTCCCAAATTTTTTTTTTTTCCTCTAATTGCAATTTGCAATTCTTTGATGGTCTGTCCATTCCAGAGTGTTTGTAAGTACTTTTTTTTATTTTGGCCTTCAGCGGGGTCAATTTTGGCAAGCTTTGCTCCATGTGCCTGCACTTGATAGCATACAGCCTGCCTTTTGATGGCTTTGACTTTGGGAATGATTTTATTGGTTTTTTTTGGTTTTTTTAAAATCCATGGCATGTCCCTCATATCTTCCCCTCCAAGTTGTGTCTTCCTCCTGACTTTTTTCCTGGCTTTTGCAACATCTGTGAGCTTAGTTTTGGCATGGTTTTGGTCATTTGCACTGCAGCTGATTTCCTCACAGACCATTTTTTGAAGACAATGAAATTTCCCAATTTTCCGGATTTTTTTTCTTTTTTAATTGCCTTTGATTAATCCTATCTCCATTCCAGAGTTTTTGTGGCTTTTTTTGTTTTTTTTATTTTGGCCTTCGGAAGGGAAACGGAATCTTGCAATTTCAATGGGGACCAATAGAGGAATCTTTGCTTGATGTCCTTGAACTTGATGGCATGCCTTGCCTTTTGTTGGCTTTGACTTTGGGAAAGAGTTTTTTGGTTTTTTTTTTTTTTTTTTTAACTATCCCAGCCATGTCCCTCATATCTTCCCTCCAAGTTGTGTCTTCCTCCTGACTTTTTTTTCCTGACTTTTGCAACATCTGTGAGCTTAGATTTGGCCTCTTTTTGGTCATTTGCACTGCACCTGATATAATCTCTCGTTCCATTTTTGTTGTAGTCCCTAAATTTCTCAAATTTTTTTTTTTTCTCCTAATTGCAATTCCTTTGATGGTCTGTCCATTCCAGAGTGTTTGTAAGTACTTTTTTTCTATTTTGGCCTTCAGCGGGGTCAATTTTGGCAAGCTTTGCTCCATGTGCCTGCACTTGATAGCATACAGCCTGCCTTTTGATGGCTTTTGACTTTGGGAATGATTTTATGGGAAAGATTTTTTTTTTTTTTTTTTTTTTAAGTATCCATGGCATGTCCCTCATATCTTTCCCTCCAAGTTGTGTCTTCCTCCTGACTTTTTTTCCTGGCTTTTTGCAACATCTGTGAGCTTAGTTTTGGCATGTTTTTTGGTCTTTTGCACTGCAGCTCATTTCCTCACAGACCATTTTTTTGAAGACAATAAATTCCCAATTTTCCGGATTTTTTTTTTTTTTTTTTAATTGCCTTTCATTAATCCTATCCCTTTCCAGAGTGTTTGTAAGCCTTTTTTTTTTTTGAGATTCTGTTTCTTCCCGAAAGGAAATTTCATTTCGAAGGGAAACGGAATCTTGCAATTTCAATGGGGACCAATAGAGGAATCTTTGCTTGATGTCCTTGAACTTGATGGCATGCCTTGCCTTTTTGTTGGCTTTGACTTTGGGAAAGAGTTTTTGGTTTTTTTTTTTTTTTTTTAACTATCCCAGCCATGTCCCTCATATCTTCCCCCCAAGTTGTGTCTTCCTCCTGACTTTTTTCCTGACTTTTGCAACATCTGTGAGCTTAGATTTGGCCTCTTTTGGTCATTTGCACTGCACCTGATATAATCTCGTTCCATTTTTTTGTAGTCCCTAAATTTCCCAAATTTTTTTTTTTTTTTCTCTAATTGCAATTCCTTTGATGGTCTGTCCATTCCAGAGTGTTTGTAAGTACTTTTTTTCTATTTTGGCCTTCAGCGGGGGAAATTTTTTGGCAAGCTTTGCTCCATGTGCCTGCACTTGATAGCATACAGCCTGCCTTTTGATGGCTTTTGACTTTGGGAATGATTTTATGGGGAAATTTTTTTTTTTTTTCTTTTTTTAAAAAGTATCCATGGCATGTCCCTCATATCTTCCCTCCAAGTTGTGTCTTCCTCCTGACTTTTTTCCTGGCTTTTGCAACATCTGTGAGCTTTAGTTTTGCATGGTTTTGGTCTTTTGCACTGCAGCTCATTTAATCTCACAGACCATTTTTGAAGACAATAAATCTCCCAATTTTTTTTTTTGGGGTTTTTTTTATTGCCTTTCATTTGATCCTCTCTCCATTCCAGAGTGTTTGTAAGCCTTTTTTTTTTTTGTTTTTCCCCGAAAGGAAATTTTCATTTTTTCGGAAGGGAAACGGAATCTTGCAATTTCAATGGGGACCAATAGAGGAATCTTTGCTTGATGTCCTTGAACTTGATGGCATGCCTTGCCTTTTTGTTGGCTTTGACTTTGGGAAAGAGTTTTTGTTTTTTTTTTTTTTTTTAACTATCCCAGCCATGTCCCTCATATCTTCCCTCCAAGTTGTGTCTTCCTCCTGACTTTTTCCCTGACTTTTGCAACATCTGTGAGCTTAGATTTGGCCTCTTTTGGTCATTTGCACTGCACCTGATATAATCTCGTTCCATTTTCTTTTGTAGTCCCTAAATTTCTCAAATTTTTTTTTTTTCCCTCTAATTGCAATTCCTTTGATGGTCTGTCCATTCCAGAGTGTTTGTAAGTACTTTTTTTCTATTTTGGCCTTCAGCGGGGTCAATTTTGGCAAGCTTTGCTCCATGTGCCTGCACTTGATAGCATACAGCCTGCCTTTTGATGGCTTTTGACTTTGGGAATGATTTTATGGTGTTTTTTTTTTTTTTTTTTAAAAAGTATCCATGGCATGTCCCTCATATCTTCCCCCTCAAGTTGTGTCTTCCTCCTGACTTTTTCCTGGCTTTTGCAACATCTGTGAGCTTAGTTTTGGCATGGTTTTGGTCTTTTGCACTGCAGCTCATTTCCTCACAGACCATTTTTGAAGACAATGTCCCCAATTTTCCCGGATTTTTTTTTTTTTTTAATTGCCTTTCATTAATCCTATCTCCTTTCCAGAGTGTTTGTAAGCCTTTTTTCTTTTTTGAGCTTTTCTTCCCGAAGGAAATTTCAATTTTTTTCGAAGGGAAACGGAATCTTGCAATTTGCCTGGGACCAATAGAGGAATCTTTGCTTGATGTCCTTGAACTTGATGGCATGCCTTGCCTTTTTGTTGGCTTTGACTTTGGGAAAGAGTTTTTGTTTTTTTTTTTTTTTTTTTAACTATCCCAGCCATGTCCCTCATATCTTCCCCCTCCAAGTTGTGTCTTCCTCCTGACTTTTTTCCTGACTTTTGCAACATCTGTGAGCTTTTATTTGGCCTCTTTTGGTCATTTGCACTGCACCTGATATAATCTCGTTCCATTTTCTTGTAGTCCCTAAATTTCTCAAATTTTTTTTTTTTTTCCTCTAATTGCAATTCCTTTGATGGTCTGTCCATTCCAGAGTGTTTGTAAGCACTTTTTTTCTATTTTGGCCTTCAGCAACAATTTTGGCAAGCTTTTGCTCCATGTGCCTGCACTTGATAGCATACAGCCTGCCTTTTGATGGCTTTGACTTTGGGAATGATTTTATGGGTGGTTTTTTTTGTTTTTTTTTTTTTTTTTATCCATGGCATGTCCCTCATATCTTCCCTCCAAGTTGTGTCTTCCTCCTGACTTTTTTTCTGACTTTTGCAACATCTGTGAGCTTAGTTTTGGCATGGTTTTGGTCTTTTGCACTGCAGCTCATTTCCTACAGACCATTTTCACAGACCATTTTTGAAGACAATGAATCCCCCAATTTTCCGGATTTTTTTTTTTTTTTTTTTTAATTGCCTTTCATTAATCCTATCTCCTTTCCAGAGTGTTTGTAAGCCTTTTTTTTTTTGAGATTTGTTTTTCCCCGAAAGGAAATGAAAAGCTTTGGAAGGGAAACGGAATCTTGCACTTTCAATGGGGACCAATAGAGGAATCTTTGCTTGATGTCCTTGAACTTGATGGCATGCCTTGCCTTTTGTTGGAATTGACTTTGGGAAAGAGTTTTTTTTTTTTTTTTTTTTTTTTTTTAACTATCCCAGCCATGTCCCTCATATCTTCCCCTCCAAGTTGTGTCTTCCTCCTGACTTTTTTCCTGACTTTTGCAACATCTGTGAGCTTAGATTTGGCCTTTTTTGTCATTTGCACTGCACCTGATATAATCTCGTTCCATTTTCTTGTAGTCCCTAAATTTCCAAATTTTTTTTTTTTTCCTCTAATTGCAATTCCTTTGATGGTCTGTCCATTCCAGAGTGTTTGTAAGTACTTTTTTTCTATTTTGGCCTTCAGCGGGAAACGGGAATCTCAATTTTGGCAAGCTTTGCTCCATGTGCCTGCACTTGATAGCATACAGCCTGCCTTTTGATGGCTTTTGACTTTGGGAATGATTTTATGGGTGGATTTTTTTTTTTTTTTATTTTAAAAAGTATCCATGGCATGTCCCTCATATCTTCCCCTCCAAGTTGTGTCTTCCTCCTTGACTTTATTCCTGGCTTTTGCAACATCTGTGAGCTTTAGTTTTGGCATGGTTTTGGTCTTTTGCACTGCAGCTGATTTAATCACAGACCATTTTTTGAAGACAATAAATTTCCCAATTTTCCGGATTTTTTTTTTTTTTTAATTGCCTTCATTAATCCTATCTCCTTTCCAGAGTGTTTGTCTGTCCATTCCAGAGTGTTTGTTCCCGAAAGGAAATTTCTTTTTTTTTTGAAGGGAAACCTTGCAATTTCAATGGGGACCAATTTTGGAATCTTTTGCTTGATGTCCTGAACTTGATGGCATGCCTTGCCTTTTTTTTGGCTTTGACTTTGGGAAAGAGTTTTTGGTTTTTTTTTTTTTTTTTAACTATCCCAGCCATGTCCCTCATATCTTCCCCTCCAAGTTGTGTCTTCCTCCTTGACTTTTTCCTGACTTTTGCAACATCTGTGAGCTTAGATTTGGCATGGTTTGGTCATTTGCACTGCACCTGATATAATCTCGTTCCATTTTTTGTAGTCCCTAAATTTCTCCAAATTTTTTTTTTTTCTCCTCTAATTGCAATTCCTTTGATGGTCTGTCCATTCCAGAGTGTTTGTAAGTTTTTTTTTTATTTTGGCCTTCAGCGGGGTCAATTTTGGCAAGCTTTTGCTCCATGTGCCTGTACTTGAGAGCATACAGCCTGCCTTTTGATGGCTTTGACTTTGGGAATGATTTTATGGGGTTTTTTTTTTTTTTTTTTTTTTTATCCATGGCATGTCCCTCATATCTTCCCCTCCAAGTTGTGTCTTCCTCCTTGACTTTATTCCTGGCTTTTGCAACATCTGTGAGCTTAGTTTTGCATGTTTTTGGTCTTTTGCACTGCAGCTCATTTCCTCACAGACCATTTTTTTGAAGACAATAAATCTCCCAATTTTTTTTTTTTGGGTTTTTTTTTAATTGCCTTTCATTAATCCTCTCTCCTTTCCAGAGTGTTTGTAAGCCTTTTCTTTTTTTTTTCTATTTTGGCTTCCCGAAAGGAAATTTCAATTTCCTTTTTTGGAAGGGAAACGGAATCTTGCAATTTCAATGGGGACCAATAGAGGAATCTTGCTTGATGTCCTTGAACTTGATGGCATGCCTTGCCTTTTGTTGGCTTTTGACTTTGGGAAAGAGTTTTTGGTTTTTTTTTTTTTTTTTTAACTATCCCAGCCATGTCCCTCATATCTTCCCCTCCAAGTTGTGTCTTCCTCCTGACTTTTTTTCCTGACTTTTGCAACATCTGTGAGCTTAGATTTGGCCTCTTTTGGTCATTTGCACTGCACCTGATATAATCTCGTTCCATTTTCTTGTAGTCCCTAAATTTCCCAAATTTTTTTTTTTTTTTTCTTTTCCTAATTGCAATTCCTTTGATGGTCTGTCCATTCCAGAGTGTTTGTAAGTACTTTTTTTCTATTTTGGCCTTCAGCCCGGGTCAATTTTTGGCAAGCTTTGCTCCATGTGCCTGCACTTGATAGCATACAGCCTGCCTTTTGATGGCTTTGACTTTGGGAATGATTTTATGGTGGATTTTTTTTTTTTTTTTTTTTTTTAAGTATCCATGGCATGTCCCCATCATATCTTCCCTCCAAGTTGTGTCTTCCTCCTGACTTTTTTCCTGACTTTTGCAACATCTGTGAGCTTAGTTTTGGCATGGTTTTGGTCTTTTGCACTGCAGCTCATTTCCTCACAGACCATTTTTTTGAAGACAATCCCCAATTTTCCGGATTTTTTTTTTTTTTTTTTTAATTGCCTTTCATTAATCCTGTCTCCTTTCCAGAGTGTTTGTAAGCCTTTTTTTTTGGTTTTGGCCTTCAGTTTTTTATTTCCCGAAAGGAAATGAAATTTCTTTTCTCCAAGGGAAACGGAATCTTGCAATTTCAATGGGGACCAATAGAGGAATCTTTGCTTGATGTCCTTGAACTTGATGGCATGCCTTGCCTTTTTGTTGGCTTTGACTTTGGGAAAGAGTTTTTTTTTTTTTTTTTTTTTTAACTATCCCAGCCATGTCCCTCATATCTTCCCCTCCAAGTTGTGTCTTCCTCCTGGACTTTTTTTTCCTGACTTTTGCAACATCTGTGAGCTTTAGATTTGGCCTTTTTGGTCATTTGCACTGCACCTGATATAATCTCGTTCCATTTTCTTGTAGTCCCTAAATTTCTCAAATTTTTTTTTTTTTCCTCTAATTGCAATTCCTTTGATGGTCTGTCCATTCCAGAGTGTTTGTAAGTACTTTTTTTTCTATTTTGGCCTTCAGCGGGGTCAATTTTGGCAAGCTTTTGCTCCATGTGCCTGCACTTGATAGCATACAGCCTGCCTTTTGATGGCTTTTGACTTTGGGAATGATTTTATGGGGTTTTTTTTTTTTTTTTTTTTTTTAAAAGTATCCATGGCATGTCCCTCATATCTTCCCTCCAAGTTGTGTCTTCCTCCTTGACTTTTTCCTGACTTTTGCAACATCTGTGAGCTTAGTTTTGGCATGGTTTTGGTCTTTGCACTGCAGCTGATTTCCTCACAGACCATTTTTTTGAAGACAATAAATCTCCCAATTTTTTTTTTTTTTTTTTTTTTTTTTAATTGCCTTTCATTAATCCTGTCCATTCCAGAGTGTTTGTAAGCCTTTTTTTTTTTATTTTGGCCTTCCCGGAAGGAAATTTCAATTTTCGGAAGGGAAACGGAATCTTGCAATTTCAATGGGGACCAATAGAGGAATCTTGCTTGATGTCCTTGAACTTGATGGCATGCCTTGCCTTTTTGTTGGCTTTTGACTTTGGGAAAGAGTTTTTGGTTTTTTTTTTTTTTTTTTTAAAATTATCCCAGCCATGTCCCTCATATCTTCCCCTCCAAGTTGTGTCTTCCTCCTGACTTTTTTTTTCCTGACTTTTGCAACATCTGTGAGCTTAGATTTGGCCTCTTTTGGTCATTTGCACTGCACCTGATATAATCTCGTTCCATTTTTTGTAGTCCCTAAATTTCTCAAATTTTTTTTTTTTTTTCTAATTGCAATTCCTTTGATGGTCTGTCCATTCCAGAGTGTTTGTAAGTACTTTTTCTATTTTGGCCTTCAGCGGGTCAATTTTTGGCAAGCTTTGCTCCATGTGCCTGCACTTGATAGCATACAGCCTGCCTTTTGATGGCTTTGACTTTGGGAATGATTTTATGGGTGGTTTTTTTTTTTTTTTTTTTTTTTTTTTTTATCATCCATGGCATGTCCCTCATATCTTCCCCCAAGTTGTGTCTTCCTCCTGACTTTTTCCTGGCTTTTGCAACATCTGTGAGCTTTAGATTTGGCATGGTTTTTGGTCTTTTGCACTGCAGCTCATTTCCTCACAGACCATTTTTTTTTGAAGACAATGAATCTCCCAATTTTCCGGATTTTTTTTTTTTTTTTTAATTGCCTTTTCATTAATCCTATCTCCTTTCCAGAGTGTTTGTAAGCCTTTTTTTGGTTTGTCCATTCCAGAGTTCCCGAAAGGAAATGAAATTTCCTTTCGGGAAGGGAAACGGAATCTTGCAATTTCAATGGGGACCAATAGAGGAATCTTTGCTTGATGTCCTTGAACTTGATGGCATGCCTTGCCTTTTGTTGGCTTTGACTTTGGGAAAGATTTTTTTTGTTTTTTTCTTTTTTTTTAACTATCCCAGCCATGTCCCTCATATCTTCCCCTCCAAGTTGTGTCTTCCTCCTGGACTTTTTTCCTGACTTTTGCAACATCTGTGAGCTTCGATTTGGCCTCTTTTGGTCATTTGCACTGCACCTGATATAATCTCGCGTTCATTTTTTTTTGTAGTCCCTAAATTTCCCAAATTTTTTTTTTTTTGGGGTTTTTAATTGCAATTCCTTTGATGGTCTGTCCATTCCAGAGTGTTTGTAAGCACTTTTTTTTTTTTGGCCTTCAGCCCGGGGTCAATTTTGGCAAGCTTTGCTCCATGTGCCTGCACTTGATAGCATACAGCCTGCCTTTTGATGGCTTTTGACTTTGGGAATGATTTTATGGTGGTTTTTTTTTTTTTTTTTTTTAAAAAGTATCCATGGCATGTCCCTCATATCTTCCCCTCCAAGTTGTGTCTTCCTCCTGACTTTTTTTCCTGGCTTTTGCAACATCTGTGAGCTTAGTTTTGGCATGGTTTTGGTCTTTTGCACTGCAGCTCATTTCCTCACAGACCATTTTTTGAAGACAATGAATCCCCCAATTTTCCGGATTTTTTTTTTTTTTTTAATTGCCTTTCATTAATCCTCTCTCCATTCCAGAGTGTTTGTAAGCCTTTTTTTTTAAGATTCTTTTTTTCCCGAAAGGAAATTTCATTTTTTCGGAAGGGAAACGGAATCTTGCAATTTCAATGGGGACCAATAGAGGAATCTTTGCTTGATGTCCTTGAACTTGATGGCATGCCTTGCCTTTTGTTGGCTTTTGACTTTGGGAAAGAGTTTTTGGTTTTTTTTTTTTTTTTTTTAACTATCCCAGCCATGTCCCTCATATCTTCCCCTCCAAGTTGTGTCTTCCTCCTGACTTTTTTTCCTGACTTTTGCAACATCTGTGAGCTTAGATTTGGCCTCTTTTTGGTCATTTGCACTGCACCTGATATAATCTCGTTCCATTTTCTTGTAGTCCCTAAATTTCTCAAATTTTTTTTTTTTTCTCCTCTAATTGCAATTCCTTTGATGGTCTGTCCATTCCAGAGTGTTTGTAAGTACTTTTTTTTATTTTTGGCCTTCAGCGGGGTCAATTTTGGCAAGCTTTTGCTCCATGTGCCTGCACTTGATAGCATACAGCCTGCCTTTGATGGCTTTTGACTTTGGGAATGATTTTATGGGTGGTTTTTTTTTTTTTTTTTTTTTAAAAATTATCCATGGCATGTCCCTCATATCTTCCCTCCAAGTTGTGTCTTCCTCCTTGACTTTTTTTTCCTGGCTTTTGCAACATCTGTGAGCTTAGTTTTGGCATGGTTTTTTGGTCTTTTGCACTGCAGCTCATTTCCTCACAGACCATTTTTTGAAGACAATAAATCCCAATTTTCCCGGATTTTTGGGTTTTTTTATTGCCTTTCATTAATCCTATCCCTTTCCAGAGTGTTTGTAAGCCTTTTTGTTTATTTTGCCTTCTTCCGAAAGGAAATTTCATTTCCTTTCGGGAAGGGAAACGGAATCTTGCAATTTCAATGGGGACCAATAGAGGAATCTTTGCTTGATGTCCTTGAACTTGATGGCATGCCTTGCCTTTTGTTGGCTTTGACTTTGGGAAAGATTTTTTTTGTTTTTTTCTTTTTTTTTAACTATCCCAGCCATGTCCCTCATATCTTCCCCTCCAAGTTGTGTCTTCCTCCTGGACTTTTTTCCTGACTTTTGCAACATCTGTGAGCTTCGATTTGGCCTCTTTTGGTCATTTGCACTGCACCTGATATAATCTCGTTCCATTTTCTTGTAGTCCCTAAATTTCCCAAATTTTTTTTTTTTCCTCTAATTGCAATTCCTTTGATGGTCTGTCCATTCCAGAGTGTTTGTAAGTACTTTTTTTTATTTTGGCCTTCAGCGGGGTCAATTTTTGGCAAGCTTTGCTCCATGTGCCTGCACTTGATAGCATACAGCCTGCCTTTTGATGGCTTTTTGACTTTGGGAATGATTTTATGGTGGATTTTTTTTTTTTTTAAAAAGTATCCATGGCATGTCCCTCATATCTTCCCTCCAAGTTGTGTCTTCCTCCTTGACTTTTTCCTGGCTTTTTGCAACATCTGTGAGCTTAGTTTTGGCATGGTTTTGGTCTTTTGCACTGCAGCTCATTTCCTCACAGACCATTTTTTTTGAAGACAATAAATTTCCCAATTTTCCGGATTTTTGGGGTTTTTTTTTTTAATTGCCTTTCATTAATCCTATCTCCTTTCCAGAGTGTTTGTAAGCCTTTTTTTTGTTTGTCCATTTTTCCCCGAAAGGAAATGAAATTTCCTTTTCGGGAAGGAAACGAATCTTGCAATTTCAATGGGGACCAATAGAGGAATCTTTTGCTTGATGTCCTTGAACTTGATGGCATGCCTTGCCTTTTTTGTTGGCTTTGACTTTGGGAAAGAGTTTTTGTTTTTTTTTTTTTTTTTTAACTATCCCAGCCATGTCCCTCATATCTTCCCTCCAAGTTGTGTCTTCCTCCTGACTTTTTTTCCTGACTTTTGCAACATCTGTGAGCTTAGATTTGGCCTCTTTTGGTCATTTGCACTGCACCTGATATAATCTCGTTCCATTTTCTTGTAGTCCCTAAATTTCTCAAATTTTTTTTTTTTTTTCCTCTAATTGCAATTTTTGATGGTCTGTCCATTCCAGAGTGTTTGTAAGTACTTTTTTTATTTTGGCCTTCAGCTGGGTCAATTTTGGCAAGCTTTTGCTCCATGTGCCTGCACTTGATAGCATACAGCCTGCCTTTTGATGGCTTTTGACTTTGGGAATGATTTTATGGTGGATTTTTTTTTTTTTTATTAAAAAGTATCCATGGCATGTCCCTCATATCTTCCCTCCAAGTTGTGTCTTCCTCCTGACTTTTTCCTGGCTTTTGCAACATCTGTGAGCTTAGTTTTGGCATGGTTTTGGTCTTTGCACTGCAGCTCATTTCCTCACAGACCATTTTTTGAAGACAATAAATCCCCAATTTTCCGGATTTTTTTTTTTTTTTTTTAATTGCCTTTCATTAATCCTTCTCCTTTCCAGAGTGTTTTTCCAGAGTGTTTTTTGTACTTTTTTCTTTTTTGGCCTTCAAAATTTGAAATTTTCGGAAGGGAACGGAATCTTGCCTGCAATGGGGACCAATAGAGGAATCTTTGCTTGATGTCCTTGAACTTGATGGCATGCCTTGCCTTTTGTTGGCTTTGACTTTTTTTGTTTTTTTTTTTTTTTTTTTTTTTTTTTTTAACTATCCCAGCCATGTCCCTCATATCTTCCCCTCCAAGTTGTGTCTTCCTCCTGACTTTTTTTCCTGACTTTTGCAACATCTGTGAGCTTAGATTTGGCCTCTTTTTGGTCATTTGCACTGCACCTGATATAATCTCGTTCCATTTTTGTAGTCCCTAAATTTCCCAAATTTTTTTTTTTTTTTTCCTCTAATTGCAATTCCTTTGATGGTCTGTCCATTCCAGAGTGTTTGTAAGTACTTTTTTTCTTTTTGGCCTTCAGCGGGTCAATTTTTTCTGGAAGGCAAGCTTTGCTCCATGTGCCTGCACTTGATAGCATACAGCCTGCCTTTTGATGGCTTTTTGACTTTGGGAATGATTTTATGGGTTTTTTTTTTTTTTTTTTTTAAAAGTATCCATGGCATGTCCCTCATATCTTCCCTCCAAGTTGTGTCTTCCTCCTGACTTTTTTCCTGGCTTTTGCAACATCTGTGAGCTTAGTTTTGGCATGGTTTTTGGTCTTTGCACTGCAGCTCATTTCTCACAGACCATTTTTGAAGACAATAAATCTCCCAATTTTCCGGATTTTTTGTAGTTTTTTAATTGCCTTTTCATTAATCCTTTTTCCTTTCCAGAGTGTTTGTAAGCCTTTGATTTGATTGTCCATTCCCGAAAGTGAAATTTCATTTTCCTTTCGGGAAACGAATTTTGCAATTTCAATGGGGACCAATAGAGGAATCTTTTGCTTGATGTCCTTGAACTTGATGGCATGCCTTGCCTTTTTTGATTGGCTTTTGACTTTGGGAAAGAGTTTTTGGTGGATTTTTTTTTTTTTTAACTATCCCAGCCATGTCCCTCATATCTTCCCCTCCAAGTTGTGTCTTCCTCCTGACTTTTTTTTTCCTGACTTTTTGCAACATCTGTGAGCTTAGATTTGGCCTCTTTTTGGTCATTTGCACTGCACCTGATATAATCTCGTTCCATTTTTTTTGTAGTCCCTAAATTTCTCAAATTTTTTTTTTTTCCTCTAATTGCAATTGCCTTTGATGGTCTGTCCATTCCAGAGTGTTTGTAAGTACTTTTTTTCTATTTTGGCCTTCAGCTGGGATGAAATTTTGGCAAGCTTTTGCTCCATGTGCCTGCACTTGATAGCATACAGCCTGCCTTTTGATGGCTTTGACTTTGGGAATGATTTTATGGTGGTTTTTTTTTTTTTTTAAAAAGTATCCATGGCATGTCCCTCATATCTTCCCCCAAGTTGTGTCTTCCTCCTTGACTTTTTCCTGGCTTTTGCAACATCTGTGAGCTTAGTTTTGGCATGGTTTTGGTCTTTTGCACTGCAGCTCATTTCCTCACAGACCATTTTTTTTTTTTGAAGACAATAAATCTCCCAATTTTCCAAATTTTTTTTTTTTTTTTAATTGCCTTTTGATTAATCCTATCCCTTTCCAGAGTGTTTGTAAGCCTTTCTTTTTTTCCTGGTTTTGCAACAAGATTTTTTCTTCCCCCTTCCAGGAAATTTCATTTTTCTTTCGGAAGGGAAACGGAATCTTGCAATTTTGGGGACCAATAGAGGAATCTTTGCTTGATGTCCTTGAACTTGATGGCATGCCTTGCCTTTTGTTGGCTTTTGACTTTGGGAAAGAGTTTTTGGTGGTTTTTTTTTTTTTTTTTAACTATCCCAGCCATGTCCCTCATATCTTCCCCTCCAAGTTGTGTCTTCCTCCTGACTTTTTTCCTGACTTTTGCAACATCTGTGAGCTTAGATTTGGCCTCTTTTGGTCATTTGCACTGCACCTGATATAATCTCGTTCCATTTTCTTGTAGTCCCTAAATTTCCAAATTTTTTTTTTTTTTTCCTCTAATTGCAATTCCTTTGATGGTCTGTCCATTCCAGAGTGTTTGTAAGTACTTTTTTCTATTTTGGCCTTCAGCTGGGTCAATTTTGGCAAGCTTTTGCTCCATGTGCCTGCACTTGATAGCATACAGCCTGCCTTTTGATGGCTTTGACTTTGGGAATGATTTTGTCCCCATGTTTTTTTTTTTGGCTTTTTCCTTTGGGAAAGTATCCATGGCATGTCCCTCATATCTTCCCCTCCAAGTTGTGTCTTCCTCCTGACTTTTTTTTCCTGGCTTTTTGCAACATCTGTGAGCTTAGTTTTGGCATGGTTTTTCTTTTGCACTGCAGCTCATTTCCTCACAGACCATTTTTTGAAGACAAAAACTCCCAATTTTCCAGATTTTTTTTTTTTTTTTATTGCCTTTCATTAATCCTCTCTCCTTTCCAGAGTGTTTGTGTTTTTTTTTGGAGATTTTTCCCGAAAGAAATGAAATTTTCTTCAAGGGAAACGGAATCTTGCACTTCAATGGGGACCAATAGAGGAATCTTTTGCTTGATGTCCTTGAACTTGATGGCATGCCTTGCCTTTTGTTGGCTTTGACTTTGGGAAAGATTTTTGGTTTTTTTTTTTTTTTTTAACTATCCCAGCCATGTCCCTCATATCTTCCCTCCAAGTTGTGTCTTCCTCCTTGACTTTTTTCCTGACTTTTG
>JALJVW010003589.1:0-10487 GCA_024865655.1 Emberiza elegans | reverse complement strand
CCTTTCCGCCAGCTCCTTCGCTGAGGACGCGAAAAACGCTGGTACTGGGAGGTTCCTATCGCCGGGGTCCGGACTGCCCAGCCCCCTCGCCTCAGACACTCCACACACACTCACACATGCATACAGTTGCCCCCAGACCCAAAACCCCGTGGTATAGCTTCCTTTTCACGAGGGTCTTTGTGCACAAAACAGTTTTTATATGGGTACTCTCCTTCCTGTAAGACGGCACTGATGGGAGCTTTCAATAACTAATTTGCTTATGCTATTGTAATAAAGACTTCTTTCCCAAGGAGAGTGGTCTAGCCAAAAGCCTTTGGTGGGAGCTCCTTCCCAGAAGCTATCCACCTCCCTGGAGTTAAGAGGTCCCAGGTTTCAGCACCAAAATTGTTATGTTTGCCCAATTATCCCTCATAAAACCAAAATATTTGAAATAGCAGCAATTTTATGAACTGAAGAATTTAGAAAATATATAAATAAGTGATGTTCTAATAATTGCGCTGCCAAAGATAACCGCGGGCACGAAGTGCAGGGCTTGGACCTGCCCCATCTCGCGTGCCAAACTTCAAGGTGGCAAAGTGAAGATCTCCCCTTATATACCACATGTGTTAATACCATATTCTCCAGTTCTGGTTCGCCATCTATCTATCCCTCACCATGAACACCTTTGTCACATGCATGCGCCAATTACTCAGTCGGTGGTCGCGACCAGTCTTTGGGGGTCTTAATTATTGATGAAGAATTGCAGTCTTCCTCTTGTCCTTGATTCACCTTAATACACACATGCTATCTGCCGTATATAATATAAGCCAAGAATACATATCACTGCTATCTATGTATAAAAACAATAACCGCTATAATTAACATTTTCCCTGTGGAGCCAACCAGGTTCGCGAGGCAGCAGAGAGATCGCCAGCATCTCCCAGGGGAAACCCTGACCCGAACAGCCCCCAAGCCCGCAAGAACCTCGATCTTAAAACAGGCAGCCAGGCTGCTCCACAGCCAGCTGACGGGCCATGCCCCCACAAAAGGAGAGGTTGATCTTCCCTGTCCCAGCTCCGCCCGTAGGGGCAGGCCCGGACAGCCCAAGAACTCGGGGAAGTCTCGCTGGAAGCAGGGGTGTGATGGTGATGCTGCCGCTGCCGGGCCGGCTCGGCGTCGGTGTGGCAGCGCCCTGAGCCGGGGCGGGGTCGGCGTCGGTGTCGGCATCATCGGATGAGTGCGGGCTCAGCGGGAGGCGGCACGGAGTCGCCAACATCGCCTGCCCCTGGCTCTGGGGGTCGGCCGTGAAGCGCAGGCGGAGAAGCCGGGCGGATCGGCACGGGCGGCGGAGGAGGCGGCGGTGGATGGTTGTTGCCTTTGCGACATCGGCACAGTCGCAGGAAGCAATGAGTCTTCGTGGAAGCGGGTGCGGGCGCAGGCGGGCGGAGCTGCGGGCGGGGCGTCCCGGGCAGGCAGCGCGGGGCGGGTCCGGGAGGCGGCCCCGCCGGCCCGCAGGCGGGGTCTCAGGGACCTGTGCCGTCCCCTCTCTGAGCGGGCAGGGCCCAGGAGACCGGCCGGGCGGTGCCGGCAGGGCTGCCAGAGACGGCCCCATCCCCGGAGAGGAACGGGGGGGAAAAACATCTGAGCATGCTCCAAGACGCAGAAAAAAAACTTTTTCGGCTGCGGGAAACTTCCCCCACTGCGGTTTGGGGCTGAGAAGCAGGCAATCGCCTCCAAAGGGTCAGCTCAGGAACCGGGGAACGGAGCATCCCCGCAGTGAGCAACCAGGAAACAGCCGTCTCTCGCTTCAAGACTTGAAAAAGCAGCCTGAAAGCTGGGTAGACCTTAGGACATCCAAACCCACGCCAAAACAGAACTGGAAAATAGAGTCCATGCACTCCCACCGAACAGATCGAGAGCATAGAGCACATTAGTAAAAAATCCAAAGAGCTTTTGCCCATTGGAAAACTCATAGAAATCTGTCTCCATCAGGAATTTTAATCCTCTTGACCCATTTTTGCCGGAGGGCAATAAGTTTTCCTCTGAAGAGGAGAAATGAACCTCATCCCCAAGGGAGAAGTCCTCCCACATAAGCAGCCAAGCAAATTACGACGGGCCACATTTTCCAGGAGGGGAAAAACCCACAGTACCTTTTACACAGTGTCCACACTCTCTGGCCATCTGCATGGTCCCTGTAGGTTTCAGACATCATCCTGGAGGCTTTTCAGAAGGTTCTCTTTGGTCAGCCTTGCTGTGAACTCTGTCCAAATCAGGATCTTCAGTTCTTCAGCTCTGGCTAGAATCCACGTCTGTGGTAGCTTCGTGAAGCAACCATCAATGCCACATACCAGGATTTACCCAAATGTAGCAATGCTCCTCTGGTGGTCTCACCAAGTGAGAAATGTCCTCCTCAGTCGAAGGTCCAGTTGTTCATTTTTCAGTCAGGTCACCAGTTATTGTCCCTTTGGGACGCAGGTTTTGAGGATGAAGAGGAGACAGAATCTTGACTCCATAATTAGAAGGTTTGATTTATTATATTATATATATATTACATTAAGACTATACCAAAGATAGAGGAAGAAGTTTTCATAGCTAAGAATAGAATAGAAAGAATGATAACAAGGCTGGCTCTGACAGAGCATCTACCATCTAAAAATCAAACACCCATAGGAATCACAGATGCACCTGTTGCATTCCAATAACAATTGTTTTACATCTTGTCTCTGTGGTTTTTCTCAGAAGGAAAAATCCTAAAGGAAGGATTTTCAAAAACATGTCTACAACATTGAAGTGCCTGGTCTCTGTGGTTCCACAATGTCATGTCACTCCTCTGTTCCATGAGCCCTGCAATGTCACAATGGGCCTTTGGACCATGAGGTTTTGTAGTGTCACAATGGTCTCCGTTGGCTCCACAGTGTCACAATGGAGCATTGATGAGGCGGCCTCTCTGTGTCACCCTGGAGCTTTGGTTCCATGAAGCCCTGCAGTGTCACAATGGTCCCCCTTGGTTTCTTAGTGTCACAATGCACCACTGATGACAGAAGGCCTGGCAATGTCACAATGGCCTCTTGGTTCCATGCAGCCCTGCAGGTGGTGCCCCTGGTGTCTGTGGTCTCCTTGGTTCCATGGTGCCCCACAGCGTCACAATGCTTTCCTTATTCCTGGGGCCTCGTAGTGTCTGGCAATGGTCTCCATGATTCCATAAGGTTCCTCAGTGCCCTGCGGCCCCTTGGTTCCATGAGGCTGTGACCTTTTTCAAGGTTCCATGGTTCCATGAGGCCTTTGCTGTCTGGTGGACCTTTGGTTCCATCAATGTCCCAATGTCCCTTGTTCTCACAGGGCCCACAGTGTCACCAGGGCCCCTTGGGTCTATCAGGGCCACGGTGTGGAATGGTCCCTTGGTTCCATGGGCCCTGTGCTGCTGCATTCCCCCTCCCTTCTCAGGCCCGCCCTGCCAGCTGAGAAATGCTCCTGGGCCTCGGCCTTGGCCAACAGCCCTGGGCTCAGCTCCTCACAAACACTGTCTGCTCCAGGCACTGCTGCCCAACCAGCTCCTGGTTCCTTTAGCAGCAGTCTGGCAGCTGTTTTGTTCCCTGCATTGGCTGGCATCCCTGTTCTCACCCACACCAAAGCTGCTGGTGGTGCCAAGTGCGGCCAGGATGAACCATGGCTGGGACTGAAGCCTCTCTTGGGGTCCTGCAAGCAGGCTCCAAAAAGGCCCTTACCGCCTCTCTCCTGGGCCAGCCTCCCCTCAGAGTGGGGCCTCTCCCAGGCAGGGAACTCTCCCGTTGCTGCACTCGGGGATCCTGAACAACAGCGGAGCCTGGGCCGATCCCCACTCCTCCGGCTCACAGCCCTTTGCCCGCTGGGAGATGCCAAAACATCCTCAGGGAGCATTCCTGCCCTCAGGGAATTGCTCACAGGGTGCCTCCTTGCACTGACTCTTGGTGTCTGTGTGCACACAGGAGTGCCTGTGCTGGGGAAATGTGGCACAAATGCTGCTCTCTGAGGGCTTGGGTGCCTTGGAGAGCTGAGCCAGTCAGGCCTGCAAGTGATGGTGAGTCACAAGCTGTAAGCTGAGTTCAATGCTGCTAAGAGTTGTTCTTTTTTGCTAAGTTGTTACATTGAATAGAAGTTATAAGCTAAGTTGAATATTGTAAAGTTTTGTTGCAGAGCTAAATCATTAAGTCCTAGAGTTACGTGGGTTAAATACTGTTAAGTGCTGTTCTTTTGCTAAATGCTGAAGTCTAAAATTATCAGTCAAGTCCTGGTTTTGGTTTCATTTCTTCTTTGACTGGATTTTGTTTTGTTTTTGTTGCTTTGTTTCTTTGGTGTGCCTAGGTTGCCCAGTCAGGAGCAGAGTGACTCTTGCCAAGGAACTCTGTGCTGCTCTCCCTTAATATTCAATCTGGTTTTGCTGATCCTTGCTGGGCATTTTTCAGCGCTCTCAGCCCCTTGTTTGTAAGAGGGTGAAGGGCCCTGGCCCAGGCTCTGGCCCTGGGGACAGGGGATGCTGCGGGCGTCCCTGTCCCCCCTGTGGCACCCCCAGGACCCCGGCCCCCCCCGTCCCCGTGTCAGGCTCTGGGCTCGATCTCGTGGAACATCCTCTGGGGAGGCTGCCGGGGCCGGGGGACCCGGGGGACAGGGGACCCCGCTGTGCACGTCAGGGTTGGACTGCTCTGGGGGAACTGTGAGGGGAGCGGGGACAGGAGGGACCTCCCCAGTGACCTCCACACAGCCCCTGTGATGTCCCAGAGCCATCTGTGATTCCAGAACCACCTATGATGTCACACAGGCCCTGTGATGTTAAAGCCCAGCATGGGATGAAACAAGACTCCCCATGTGATGTAACAGAGCCAATGCTGGGATATCACTCTGGGCTGTCACCCAGCTGCAGTCTGAGGTCTAAATCACCCCTGCATGTCCACGGTCTCTTCTGTGATGTCACAGCCGGTTCTGTGATGTTACTCAGACATCCAGCGATGTCACAACCCAGTCTGATGTCACAGAGCCACCCTCCATGATGGTACAGTCTGCTCTATAGCCTTACACCCTACTCTATGATGTCACAGCCACCTCTGCGATGTCACAAGTCCATCAGCGATGTCACACAACCCTCTCTGTGATGCCATACTGCCGCTCTGTAATGTCACTGCACACTGACCTCCCCGTGCTCTCTAACGTCACTGCACTATGACCTCACAGCCTGCTCTATGATGTCACAGACCCCTCTATGATGCTGGAGCTGCTCCATGACCTCACACAACAAACTCTGTGATGTCAGGCCCAGTCTGTGAGCTCACACAGCCCACTCTGTGCTGTCCACAGCCCCTTGCTGACATGCCAGCTGCTCTGTGCCTCTGGGACACAGCCACAGAGGTGCTGCTGTGGCACAGCCCCCTCTGGGCCATGGCACAGCCCCTGCCAGTGCTGAGGCCCCTGGGGAGCTCAGTCTGTGCCCTGCTGGTGTCCCTGAGGGGCCCTGGCAGTGCCCCAGCCCTGCTGGGCTCTGCACAGGAGCTGCTCCTGGCCAGAGCTGTCTCTCTGCAGCGCTGCCTTGCCAGCACTGCCTCTGGGCCAGGGCCCGGCCCCAACTCAGCAACACAGACACAGCACAGGGACTTCAATGACCCTCTGGGCCTTTTGTGCTCTTTGCATCCACCTCATCAGTGCCTCAAGTGTGCTCATAACCTCCTCAAAAAACTCAAAATCAGATTCAAAGTCCAAAACTTCCTTCGCTCTAAATGGCTCCCACTGAGGACCAGAACTCATGAAAGAAAGTGTCCCAGGTTTGCAGGTAGGACAGAACACTGGTGCTTTGACCAAGCGTCAGTTGGAGATTGCATATCAATATATTACAGGAAGAAAAAACTAAGCAGGACCTCACAAATGTTTTTCTCACTGTCTTTTAAATATTTACATTCAGTTGGACTACATCATGACCTCTGGAGCAGTAAAATTCCAGCAGCAGCCTCTGAGGAGTTTATGAGGATGTCCAAACCCCCAGTGAGCCACCCCTGCCCAGGGCCGTGGGGGAATGGGCGAACAAGGGCGTCCCGGGGCTGGGCAAGCAGCACTCAAACTCCAAGGCTGCAGCTGGGAAATGGAGTGTGGAATGGGGCTGAAAGCCCTGCCTGGGCTGTGCCAAGCAGGACACAGAAGCCCTTTCAGCTCCGGTAATATCACAAACAATTCTTTCCATGAGACATTTAAAAGGAATTATAATTATTATGGTGTCCTCTGAGTTGGATGTGTACTGGAGAAATATTACCAGATCCTCAGGAGCTCAAACAACTCTGACCAATTTAATTGGTAAATTTGAAAATCTGAAAACTTTGGCCAAAGGTACATTATAACATTCAATCAATAAAACACACTTCTTAAAGCATTAACTTGGCCCATTCAACTGAGAATCTATGCCCATTCCATTTAAAGTGAATCAAAATTTGTAAGAAGAAAGAAATTGTGAAGTAGACACGAAAGAGAGAAAGACATATAAGATCTACAGAGAAGCACCCCCACCTGGATTCCAGTGTTGTTCAGATGGAAATTGCAAGAGGAGGGAGGGTCAAGATGTGTGCTTGCCTTGTGGTCAGACTTAAATACCCTTTGGTCTTCCTGGGCCCTTCCCCAGGTGGGGACTGGGGTCATTTGGTCCCTCAGGAGCTGGGCTGGGGGCTGCAGAGGTGGCTGTGGAGCATTGCCTGTGCTGTGCCAGGGGCTGGCAGACACTGCGGGGCTGGGATGGAGGCTCTGGGGGATTGGGGTTCCAGGGCAGGGCAGGGCTGGGCTCACCGGCAGGGCAAAGCTGGACCTGCCCCCTCCCCCCACACATGAAATGATCCAAGCCAACAATCTCCTCCAGTCTGTCCCAATAGGCAGTGTTGGAGGTGGACCCAAATTTGGAGACACGGGAACCTGGCCAGGAAGGACAGTTCTCTTCCATAGGAAGGAAAGCACAGAGCCTTCCCAGGGTTTTGGGCACAGATGAGAGGTGACCCTTGTGAAAAAGCACAGGCAGACAGACTTGTCCTGGCAATATTGCTATGGGAACAATGCCTGGATAGAAGGGAATTTGGTTTTGAAATCCCAGTTCTGGTCATGGCCTGGAGGAGAAGGACAGTTCTTTACCACAGGAAGGAAAGCACGGAGCCCCAGTGTTTCAGCAGCAGATGAGAAGAGACCCTCAACATGCCAAGGTCAGCTGGACCAGTCAGGTGGCCCACGGGAGGCCAAACCAGCCAGACCTGTTCTGTGTCCCCTTGGTTTTATGGGGCCCTGAGGTGTCACAAGGCTGCCTTGGTTCCATGGGGTCCCACAGTTTCACAATGGCTCCCAGCTTCCTGAAGGTCCCGCAGGTGTCACAAAGGCCCCAAGGATTCCATGAGGCCTTGAAGTGCCACAATGGTCTCTGTGCTTCCACAGGCCTCACAATGTCATGTCACTCCTCTGTTCCGTGAGCCCTGCAATGTCACAATGGGCCTTTGGACCATGAGGGTTTGTGGTGTCACAATGGTCTCCGTTGGCTCCACGGTGTCACAATGGAGCATTGATGAGAGGCGGCCTCTCTGTGTCACCCCTGGAGCTTTGGTTCCATGAAGCCCTGCAGTGTCACAATGGTCCCCTTGGTTTCTTAGTGTCACAATGCACCACTGATGACAGAAGGCCTGGCAATGTCACAATGGCCCCTTGGTTCCATGCAGCCCTGCAGGGTCACAAAGGCCTCTTGGTTTCATGGTGCCCCACAGTGTCACAATGGTCTCCTTGGTTCCATGGTGCCCCACAATCACAATGCTTTGCTTATTCCATGGGGCCTCGTAGTGTCACAATGGTCTCCATGATTCCATGAGTCTCCTCAGTGCCACAACAGCCCCTTGGTTCCATGAGGTTGTGAAGTGTCTCAATGGTCTTTCAAGGTTCCATGGTTCCATGAGGCCTTGCAATGTCACAGTGGACCTTTGGTTCCATGGGGTGTGACAATGTCCCAATGTCCCTTGTTCTCACAGGGCCCCACAGTGTCACCATGGCCCCCTTGGTCTATCAGGGCGCCACGGTGTCACAATGGTCCCTTGGTTCCATGGGCCCTGTGCTGCTGCATTCCCCCCTCCCCCTTCTCAGGCCGCCCTGCCAGCTGAGAAATGCTCCCTGGGCCTCGGCCTTGGCCAACAGCCCTGGGCTCAGCTCCTCACAAACACTGTCTGCTCCAGGCACTGCTGCTGCCCAACCAGCTCCTGGTTCCTTTAGCAGCAGCCCTGGCAGCTGTTTCTGTTCCCTGCGTGGCACAACATCCCTGTTCTCACCCTGCCAAAGAAAGCTGCTGGGGCCAAGTGCGGCCAGGATGAACCATGGCTGGGACTGAAGCCCCCTCTCTTGGGGCCCTGCAAGCAGCGCCCAAAAGGAGCCCTTGCAGCTCTCCTGGGCCAGCCACTCCCTCGCAGTGGGGCCTCCCCAGGCGGGAACTCTCCCGTTTGCTGCACTCGGGGATCCTGAACAACGACGGAGCCTGGGCCGATCCCCCACCCTCCAGGCTCAGCCCTTTGCCCGCTGGGGAGATGCCAAAACATCCTCAGGGAGCATTCCCTGCCCTCAGGGAATTGCTCACAGGTGCCTTGCACTGACTCTTGGTGTCTGTGTGCACACAGGAGTGCCTGTGCTGGGGAAATGTGGCACAAATGCTGCTCTCTGAGGGGCTTGGAGTGCCTTGGAGAGCTGAGCCAGTCAGGCCTGCAAGTGATGGTGAGTCACAAGCTGTAAGCTGAGTTCAATGCTGCTAAGAGTTGTTCTTTTGCTAAGTTGTTACATTGAATAGAAGTTATAAGCTAAGTTGAATATTGTTAAGTTTTATTGCAGAGCTACATCATTAAGTCCTAGGTTACAAGTAAGGTTAAATACTGTTAAGTGCTGTTCTTTTGCTAAATGCTGAAGTCTAAGGTATCAGTCAAGTCCTGGTTTTGGTTCATTTCTTCTTTGACTGGATTTTGTTTGGTTTTTTGTTGCTTTGTTTCTTTGGTGTGCCTAGAGTGCCCAGTCAGGAGCAGAGTGACTCTTGCCAAGGAACTCTGTGCTGCTCTCCCTTAATATTCAATCTGGTTTTTGCTGATTCCTTGCTGGGGATTTTTTCAGCGCTCTCAGCCCCTCGTTTGTAAGAGGGTGAAGGAGCCCTGGCCCAGGCTCTGGCCCTGGGGGACACAGGGATGCTGCCGGGGGGTCCCTGTCCCCCTGTGCCACCCCCAGGGCCCCCGGCCCCCCGGCCCCGTGTCAGGCTCTGGGCTCGATCTCGTGGAACATCCTCTGGGAGGCTGGGGGCCAGGGGACCCAGGGGGACAGGGGACCCCGCTGTGCACGAGCAGGGTTGGACTGCTCTGGGGGAACTGTGAGGGGGCCGGGGCAGAGGGACCTCCCCAGTGACCTCACACAGCCCCTGTCATGTCACAGAGCCATCTGTGATTCCACAGAACCACCTATGATGTCACACAGGCCCTGTGATGTTAAAGCCCAGCATGGGATGAAACAAATCCCCCATGTGATGTCACAGAGCCAATGCTGGGATATCACTCTGGGCTGTCACACAGCTGCAGTCTGAGGTCACAAATCACCCCTGGATGTCACGGTCTCTTCTGTGATGTCACAGCCGGTTCTGTCATGTTACTCAGACATCCAGCGATGTCACAACCCAGTCTGATGTCACAGAGCCACCCTCCATGATGGTACAGTCTGCTCTATGGCCTTACACCCTACTCTATGATGTCACAGCCACCTCTGCGATGTCACAAGTCCATCAGTGATGTCACACAACCCTCTCTGTGATGCCATACTGCCACTCTGTAATGTCACTGCACACACTATGACCTCACACCCTGCTCTGTAACGTCACTGCACACACCATGACCATCACAGCCTGCTCTATGATGTCACACAGACCCCTCTATGATGCTGGAGCTGCTCCATGACCTCACACAACAAACTCTGTGATGTCAGAGCCCAGTCTGTGAGCTCACACAGCCCACTCTGTGCTGTCACACAGCCCCTTGCTGACATCCCAGCTGCTCTGTGCCTCTAGGACACAGCCACAGAGGTGCTGCTGTGACACAGCCCCTCTGGGCCATGGCACAGCCCCTGCCAGTGCTGAGCCCCTGGGAGCTCAGTCTGTGCCCTGCTGGTGTCCCTGAGGGGCCCTGGCAGTGCCCCAGCCCTGCTGGGCTCTGCACAGGAGCTGCTCCTGCCCAGAGCTGTCTCTCTGCAGCGCTGCCCTTGCCAGCAGCTGCCTCTGGGCCAGGAGCCCGGCCCAGTTCAGCAGCACAGACACAGCACAGGGACTTCAATGACCCTCTGGGCCTTTTGGTGCTCTTTTGCATCACACTCATCAGTGCCTCCGAGTGTGCTCCAAACCTCCTCAAAAACTCAAAATCAGATTCAAAGTCCAAATTCCTTTAACTCTAAATGGCTCCCACTGAGGGACATAACTCATATGAAAGTGTCCCCAGGTTGCAGGTAGGCAGAACACTGGT